>CAJHNH020002816.1:85000-92821 GCA_905116865.2 Candidula unifasciata
AGTGGACGTAGAACCAGAAGTGGAAGTAGAACCAGAAGTGGACATAGAACCAGAAGTGGACGTAGAACCAGAAGTGGACGTAGAACAAGAAGTAGACGTAGAACCAGAAGTGGACGTAGAACCAGAAGTGGACGTAGAACCAGAAGTGGACGAAGAACCAGAAGTGGACGTAGAACCAGAAGTGGACGTAGAACCAGAAGTGGACGTAGAACCAGAAGTGGACGTAGAACCAGAAGTGGACGTAGAACCAGAAGTGGACGTAGAACCAGAAGTGGACGTAGAACCAGAAGTGGACGTAGAACCAGAAGTGGACGTAGAACCAGAAGTGGACGTAGAACCAGAAGTGGACGTAGAACCAGAAGTGGACGTAGAACCAGAAGTGGACGTAGAACCAGAAGTAGACGTAGAACCAGAAGTGGACGTAGAACCAGAAGTGGACGTAGAACCAGAAGTGGACGAAGAACCAGAAGTGGACGTAGAACCAGAAGTGGACTGAACCAGAAGTGGACGTAGAACCAGAAGTGGACGTAGAACCAGAAGTGGACGTAGAACCAGAAGTGGACGTAGAACCAGAAGTGGACGTAGAACCAGAAGTGGACGAAGAACCAGAAGTGGACGTAGAACCAGAAGTGGACGTAGAACCAGAAGTGGACGTAGAACCAGAAGTGGACGAAGAACCAGAAGTGGACGTAGAACCAGAAGTGGACTGAACCAGAAGTGGACGTAGAACCAGAAGTGGACGTAGAACCAGAAGTGGACGTAGAACCAGAAGTGGAAGTAGAACCAGAAGTAGACGTAGAACCAGAAGTGGACGTAGAACCAGAAGTGGACGTAGAACCAGAAGTGGACGTAGAACCAGAAGTAGACGTAGAACCAGAAGTGGACGTAGAACCAGAAGTGGACGTAGAACCAGAAGTGGACGTAGAACCAGAAGTGGACGTAGAACCAGAAGTGGACGTAGAACCAGAAGTGGACGTAGAACCAGAAGTGGACATAGAACCAGAAGTGGACATAGAACCAGAAGTGGACGTAGAACCAGAAGTGGACGTAGAACCAGAAGTGGACGTAGAACCAGAAGTGGACGTAGAACCAGAAGTGGACGTAGAACCAGAAGTGGACGTAGAACCAGAAGTGGACGTAGAACCAGAAGTGGACGTAGAACCAGAAGTGGACGTAGAACCAGAAGTGGACGTAAAACCAGAAGTGGACGTAGAACCAGAAGTGGACGTAGAACCAGAAGTGGACGTAGAACCAGAAGTGGACGTAGAACCAGAAGTAGACGTGGAACCAGAAGCAGACGTAGAACCAGAACTTTCCGCCAGAGTTTACAGCTGCTGAACGCAAAGAATAATAAAAATGAAATTAAAGATTATGAAACAAGAAGTAGAATCAGTGTTAGAAAACAGTAACTTCCATTCATCGGCAAGTTCCTTGTATGAAAGTAATTGTCAATAAACAATCATATAGCCCTTCCTCCCCCCCCCCCCTTTCCCCACCTCCCCTCATTTGTGGCGCATAGAGGGGAAAAAACAGACACCGATTCAAAACCTACAACTGCGCGCGTTTATGGAGGTAATCCGGGCGAGAAATTAATGCGCACGTATTTTATATAGTGAAGTGGATACGATACGCCATGCTTGTTAACTGTTTCATAAAAAGTACACTACTTTTGTCACTTACTGTATATTTTATTTGTATGTGTGTGTGAAAACGAAAGATCAAATAATTCGCCGCTGTAAGAAACCAGCAGCACCTGTGCAGTTGTAAATTATGAAATCCTAAAGACATGGGAAATTTAAGACTGTATGTAAAGAGTTCAATCAACAGTCTGTATACACAAAAGCCAGATCTGTAAAATAGGTGTGCAGGCAATTCTAAAGTTCTGGAACAAGGCGAAGTCCACAAGTGGACGAACAACCTGAATTTTCCGAAGAAGTTTACAGCCGGTGAATACTTAGAAGAAGTTCATCCATTTATATGCTACATGTTTAATTTAAAAATTGCGATACTACCTGAGGGTGTCATTTAACTCTTTGAGTCCCATAGGGTTTAGCATCACAGGCCCAAGGGGTAGTCAAGAGAGACGTAAAATCGTCGCAATGTGTGTTCATTGGTCTTCTAGGCAGTAACCCATGAACGTATGATGCGTTCCTTGGGACTCAAAGAGTTAATAATGACCTCGCCTTTCTATAGAATCAAATGTACTTCTAGACTTGCTCAACATGACAAATACAACATGTTGTCTTCGTTAGCTAGACCTGACATCCACCTGAGCCCAGAACTATAAAGTATCGACAGAGTTTGGGTCTAGTGTTTTAAAAAGCACCACATATTTCATAAATGCACAGGTAATTAGTCAAGCATAGGTCAAATAACAAACAAGTAAATATAGAAATTGTTTTCCCTTCTCACTCCAAATAAAAGGAGAGTTGCAGTATCGCTGTGTCTAGCTTGCTAACCCGGGTGTCCGGTGATTTTATGTGCAAAACACAAAGACGGCAGATTTTTAGACAAACAACTCTTTACCTGCACAGGACTACAGGCCCATGGTCAATGTATGTTAGTAAATTTTACCCCACCAGGACATCACACAAAGCGATAAACACCCGGTGACACAAGATACCACCATGCGGATGATGATAACCCGTGGAGAGGTCCTGAACACCGCGTTCAACCGTTAGGCCCCTGGCAACAGCTACGGTGGAGCTTAAAAAAACGAACAATTGCATACCTCAAGGGGGATGACGAAGATTATGAGGTAAGCTATGGTCGATGGAATCTGGAGGCTTAATTACATCGAGTCTCAAGCTCCCCCAGCCCCTTTTTTTCTGTTAAAATAATGATGATAATGTTGTTGATGATGATGATAATGATGTTGATGATGATGATAATGTTGTTGATGATGATGATAATGTTGTTGATGATGATGATGATGATAATGATGTTGATGATGATGATAATGTTGTTGATGATGATGATAACGTTGTTGATGATGATGATAATGTTGTTGATGATGATGATAATGATAACGATGATGTTGGTTATGCAACAACGTAGTTCATACAAAACTGTCATTATATCGCCTCATATCCCGTGTTTCAGATTCCAGAAGTCGGCATGAACAAGTTCGGCTACAACTATCTCCTCGCCACACTGGTACGTACCTTGTTGGCTGTGCGTCTTATGTTATGGTATAAGTGTTATGTTATCACAGTCGGCGTGGCAACATTGGTGCGTACCTTGTTTGCTGTGCATCTTATGTTATGGTCTAAGCGTTACGTTATCACATTTGGCGTGGCAAAATTGGTGCGTATCTTGTTTGCTGTGCGTCTTTGTTATGGTATAAGTGTTAGGTTATGACAGTAAGCGTGGCAAAATTGGTGGGTACCTTGTTTGCTGTACGTCCTATGTTATGGTATAAGTGTTATGTTATCACAGTCGGCGTGGCAACATTGGCGCGTACCTTGTTTGCTGTGCATCTTATGTTATGGTATAAGTTTTATGTTATCACAGTCGGCGTGGCAACATTGGCGCGTACCTTGTTTGCTGTGCATCTTATGTTATGGTATAAGTGTTATGTTATCAGTCAGCGTGGCAACATTGGTACGTATCTTGTTTGCTGTGCGTGTTATGTCATGGTGTAAGTGTTATGTTATCAGTCAGCGTGGCAAGATTGGTACGTACCTTGTTTGCTGTGCGTCTTATGTTATGGTATAAGTGTTACGTTATCACAGTCGGCGTGGCAACATTGGTACGTACCTTGTTTGCTGTGCGTGTTATGTTATGGTATAAGCGTTATGCTATCACAGTCGGCGTGGCAACATTGGCGCGTACCTTGTTTGCTGTGCATCTTATGTTATGGTATAAGTTTTATGTTATCACAGTCGGCGTGGCAACGTTGGCGCGTACCTTGTTTGCTGTGCATCTTATGTTATGGTATAAGTGTTATGTTATCAGTCAGCGTGGCAAGATTGGTGCGTACCTTGTTTGCTGTGCGTCTTATGTTATGGTATAAGTGTTATGTGATCACAGTCGGCGTGGCAACATTGGTGCGTACCTTGTTTGCTGTGCATCTTATGTTATGGTCTAAGCGTTACGTTATCACAGTCGGCGTGGCAACATTGGTACGTACCTTGTTTGCTGTGCGTGTTATGTCATGGTGTAAGTGTCATGTTATCACATTCGGCGTGGCAACATTGGTGCGTATCTTGTTTGCTGTGCGTCTTTGTTATGGTATAAGTGTTAGGTTATGACAGTTAGCGTGGCAAAATTGGTGCGTACCTTGTTTGCTGTACATCTTATGTTATGGTATAAGTGTTATGTTATCACAGTCGGCGTGGCAACATTGGCGCCTACCTTGTTTGCTGTGCATCTTATGTTATGGTATAAGTGTTATGTTATCACAGTCGGCGTGGCAACATTGGTACGTATCTTGTTTGCCGTGCGTCTTATGTTATGGTATAAGTGTTATGTTATCACAATCGGCGTAGCAACATTGGTGCGTACCTTGTTTGCTGTGCGTCTTATGGTAAGGTGTAAGTGTTATGTTATCACAGTCGGCGTAGCCACACTGGTGCTTACCTTGTTTGCTGTGCCTCTTATGTTATGGTAAATAATGTTATGTTATCGCAGTCAGAGTGGCAACATTGGTGCCTATCTTAATCGCTGGGCGTCTTATGTTATGATATACAATTTTGTGTTATCACAGTAACATATTTGTAAAACGGATATGCATGCAACACTCAGGAAGAAGACAATCGACGTCACTGCGTGCTCAGTCCTCAGTGCAGCAGTCACTCCTCTACCGGTTGTTGACAAAAGACATAAGTCATAATGTTTCCTTTTACCTTGGCATTGGAGACGGAATATACGTGTTTCACCAGGCTTCACACTGAGGTCACGCAATCGCTGTACACGTTGTTGTTGTTTTTTTGTTTTTTGTTTTTGTAATTTAAAGCGTATTTCGCCATTTCTGTCGTCATTTTATGTGAGAAATGAATTTTTATGTCTCACTGTCTAACACACACACACACACACACACACACACACACACACACACACACACACACACATTCCCTCATGCACTCTGTCATACGATCTTTCATAATACTATCTCTCACACTTCCACACTCTTACAAACGCTCTTACTCACTCTCTCACACAGTTCTCTCTCATTTGCACACAGATTCTCTCTCTCTCTCTCTCTCTCTCTCTCTCTCTCTCTCTCTCTCTCTCTCTCTCTCTCTCTCTCTCTCTCTCTCTCTCTCTCTCTCTCTCTCTCTCTCTCTCTCTCTCTCTCTCTCGTCGCAACCCAACCTCAGCATGTGTTGCCGGTTGCGAAATTCTATTAGGCGGTTTTAAGTTCACCTTGTTGAAAACAATGCAAAGACGCCACATTCGATTTGTGCAGTCATTTTATTCCTTGATCTTGCATGTAGGTCAGCCAATGTCCTCAGTCTCCCCTCAGTTTCACTCTCTAGCTCCCCTCTCCCCCGTGTCTGCCTTTATTTCTTTGACCTTGTGGGTTGCAGGGTAACAGACATTCTTGCTAAATAAAGAGCCCTGACAGCCGTTTATGTGCATATATTTCAAAATAATTTTTTTTACAGGATTTCCAGTCCTTGAACTTGTCTCGTTTTCGACACGGCGGGGTCAATGTCACGGGGTTTCAGTTACTGGAGAGCTCTCCAGACTCAGCGGAGGACCTGGTCAAGGACATTAGCAAGGTCAAGAGTGAGGAGAAGAGGCAGAGCAGCCATGGCCTCCCGGTGAGCTGGTAGAGTTACTTCTGTTTGTGTGTGTGTGTGTGGGGGGGGGGAGTATGTTTAAAGTTAAGCAACAGTAGTGTATTGATTACACGAGTCTTAGATACTCTTTTATGACGTTAACACATTTCATTCTAATTTCTTCTTCTTCTTCTTCTTCTTCTTCTTCTTCTTCTTCTTCTTCTTCTTCTTCTTCTTCTTCTTCTTCTTCTTCTTCTTCTTCTTCTTCTTCTTCTCCTCCTCCTCCTCCTCCTCCTCCTTCTTCTTCTTCTTCTTCTCCTCCTCCTCCTCCTCCTTCTTCTTCTTCTTTTTTCTTCTTCTTCTTCTTCTTCTTCTTCTTCTTCTTCTTCTTCTTCTTCTTCTTCTTCTTCTTCTTCTTCTTCTTCTTCTTCTTCTTTTTCCCTTGTCATCCTTCCCCTCTCTTTTTCTTTATTGTTATGACGATGCGATCAAATACCAGAAATAGAGGAATAATTAGAATAAAAGAAATAGGATCGAGGTAGTAGGGGGAGAAGAAAGTTTTAAGACAAGGAATAAAAAAAAAAGAACAGCCAAAAAAAAAAAAACAACAACAACAATCGACATCATAAAGGCTGAGAGAGAAGAAAATCAAGAAAAACAAAGAATATAGAGGTAAAAAAGAAAGTTGAGTTTTAAGGATGACTTTTATGTCTGGCAATCTTCCCCTACAGGTTCATGCAGCCCTGATAGTGGACGGACTACGAGTTATAGAGAACACAATCACCGCTATGATGAAGAACGACAGCGACGTTTTCCGGTGGATCTTCCGGAGGGGAGAGCTGTACAACCTCAACAAGACCAAGGGGATCCCTTGTACAACCAAGCCCCCAGCCCCCTGGATGTTCGGACCCCGTTTGCTGGAAACTATAAAAAAGGTTGGTGTGGACCTTTTGGTCTCACTATGTAGCAGTTGGTAGACCCACCCCTAGACCTGACTGCGAGTTACTTTCGTAACCTCGAAGGTGCTCTAATGTAGCTGTTTTATACGGTTAAACTGGGTTTCTAGGATTTGCTACTGTTTGATTCTCGTTCTGAAGTGATTAATGTCGCCAAAGAACAGTGTTTGACTCTTTCTTAATGTTGTATATAGAGATCTACTTTCATTAGCTTCTTTTAAACAATCTTTGTTAGTTACTCTGGCCGTCCAAGGTATTCGCAACATTTATCACACAAACCACATCTCTGTTGCTTCCAAATTCTTGTTACTTTGTTCACTGACGTTCCAAGATTCGCTGCCATACAATAGAACAAGTTCTTTGTAACATTTAAGCACCCTCTTTTATAGTTATACGATGCTCAAATAACGCTCCAGAATATTGATGCATAAGGCAGACGTGGTTAGGGCCTTGTGGTAAAACGTGTACAGTTCAGAGAAGCACGTAGATCACCGCCGTCTGGTGAGAGTGATGCAGCGGGGAGTGACGAGGGGATCTGGCCGATACTCGACGCTCAGAGGAAAGGCAAGGCGGACGTATAGTCGAGGTGCTACTGTCACCGCTGCTATTGGAACTCTGCGCTGGCTGCTCAAAATGGGGACAGAGCGCTTATGGAAATGCCGCAAAGGCTGTGATGTCGGTACATAAATCAACTCAACTCATCACAACTGAAATATAAAGGTTGCTAGAGTCCCTAAGGACATACTCTATGGTAAATTACAGGTGGTAGAAAATATCGGAGTCGGCCTCTACGTTTATAGGAAGATGTGGGTTAACGGGACATGAATTAAACAAGTACTGATGTAGATGGAGATGGGGTGTCTGAGAAAGACTGCAGGAGTGACCAGAAGAGATACAATCAGGAATGAGGCCATACGAGATAAAGACAGCCAATCCAAAAGGTTTTTCCCCCTTGGAGAGAGTGCCTTCTGATGCATAAACCCTAAAAGGCTACACCAAAGGGGGAGAGCGTAATCAAGAGGGAGACCAAGAACAACTAGGAAGATAACACGAGAAACTTACCGCACCCCAAAAAGTTTGATGTTCGAAGCGCCCGAACGCACGAAGAAGGGCTTCATCTCCTTTTACACCAGTGGGGG
>CAJHNH020002817.1:0-2500 GCA_905116865.2 Candidula unifasciata
AGAAATCCGTGATAATAACCTTTTTTTAAATTTTTCGACTTTCATAAGGCCCCCGAAGGCCCACTTTTTTGAACAGAAGGTGCTTCAATGTTTTTTGGTTGCCTGCGGTGTGTGTTAAGTTTTTAAAATTTGCCTAGACAGTGATGAAATTTCGAAACTACATTTAAAGTGGATATTTTGGATAAATTTTTAGAAAGATATTAAAATTTTTTTGCATTTTAAAAAATCCGAAAAATAAAATTTTTAAACGGGGTTTTTAAAAAACTCCTGCAGGGCAAAAAATTTTATCAGAACTTTCTTTTTTTTAAAATTTAAAAACTCAAACCAATTAATGGCAGCATGTCTGTTTTTTTACATTTAAAGAAAAAAAAGGCTTTTTTGTTTTCCCCTAGTAAAACCACACAACAGAAAAAGGGCTAAAAAGGGGTTTGGGTTTCTGGCAAGGCCCTGTAAAGGGTTACGAACTAATCTTAGGCTTCTTTTTGGGAAAAATTCAAAAAGTCTTTTTTTAGTTTTATTGATTTAGCAGTGATTTCAGCAACGTATCTAGTAACCGAGAAAGTTCCTAGAAGATGACCCTGGTTAGGGTTTTGAATTCAATGGGTACGTCAGGTGTGTGATGGGTTCATGACTTGCTATCTAATAACAAGGAAAATAGACAGTCACAGCTGTGTAGAAGTGATCAGTATCGCCACAGCTAATATACTCCTAAGACTTTTTTTCTGGTTGGTATCCAAGCAGTTTGAATCCCAAAAGATTGGTGGCTTAGCCATGATTTAGCAATGGTCTTAGGCCAATGGTCTTAGGCTACCCCTGTGAACCGGTCGTTCAACCTAAAAAAGGGTCTCGACCCACAGTTTGAGATCCGCTTATCTAGCGGAAGATAGAAAAAAATCAGGTGGAGGGAAAGGGGTGGGGCGGGGCAATTATAAAAACAAAATTAGGAGTCACTTAGCCAATTCTCTACACAATCCATGATGTGATGATGGCTATTACAAACAAGTAGACGGGCAAGCCTGATAACTACTGCGTCATCACTGCCTGTAAATCACTTAAAACATGCAATTTTCATTGGCAGAGCCATTTTTTTTTTTTTTTGCGCAAAGGTAATTTTATTTTAAAATGAAGGGAAGTAATCACTAAATACAAACGTAGCAAAACAAATATAACTGATTTTCATCTCTTTGACCTAGAAAACAAAGGTTTAGGAGACATAGCAACAGAGAACACTAGGATTTTATCATATGTTTATTATATCTTCACAATGACAAATATCGATCTTTTCACCCAAAATGATATATGTCTTTTTTAACAATATAAATATAAACATAAGCACCACATCTACACATTATGCAGTTATAAAAGCGCATGAACCACTGCCAAAAGACGTTATGCTTCAAAAACCCGTTAACGTCGGAAGACCGTCTTCTTAAGGGTGACACAGTTAAACACAATACTATCGACTCTATGTCTGAAAAGTATAGATAACCACTCACCGCTTTTCAGATTGGCTCAGCCCCAGAGGTTTTTCTTGTCATGATCGCATGACCCATGTCTTGACTCCCTGGCAACCTCTGGGCGGTCTTCTTGGACTAGTCACTAGACTCTCGATTAGTGGATGGAAAGCACAGAAGAGAAGAGGAAAGAACAACTAACCACTTACAATAAAGTTAGTTGCATATCCTTTACAGGACATTGCAAAACCAAACCCAACAATTTTTTTTTCGTTGGGGAGGGGGGGGGGGGGGGGGGGGGGGGGCTGTTGTAGTTTTATAAGGCAAATTTTACGTTCAAACTGTAAGAGTGACCAGAAAAGATAAAAGTCAGGAATGAGGTCATACGAGATAAAGAGACAGAACCATTTCTAAACTCCATATAAAGACAGCAAATCAAATGGTTTGTTCACTTGGAGGGATTACCTTCTGATGCTCTACCACACAAAACACATACCGAAAGAAGACAGAGGCGTAGAGCAAGAGGCAGACCACGAACAATATGGGTAGATTATTGTAGAGAAACTCTACAGCACCGCGTTAAGCACCACTAAGTAAAGGCAACATACAAAGAATGGAATGACGAGTTCTTTATAAGCAGAAACATTTGAAATAAAAAACAGGCAATAGACTGGATTATGAAGACAGCAACTGCTAACGCCAGGAATTTCTCTTTCTTCATTTTCAAAGGTTTCAAATGGTAACAGTAAAAAGCCAATGAGAAAGAATAAGAATGCAAACAATAACTGTACTTGTTTTAGTGATCGACATATTTATAACAGTAGTAGTAGTGATAATAATAGTAGCAGTAGTAATAATGGTAGTAGTATGTGCTTAAGTAGCGGCGTCCTTGGCTTAGGCGTTCCGAGTCCGACTCGCAATCCAGCGCACCGCGATCGAAACCCACTGCTGGCTGAGTGGATTTTTATCATGGTATGGGACAACCCAGCCCAAAATGGGTACCAGGATGAGCTGTCCTGGGAAAGTAAAGACAGCCGGCGTCATGC
>CAJHNH020002817.1:7500-60000 GCA_905116865.2 Candidula unifasciata
ACGCCGCATACAACATGAACTTCCTAGCTCCGGTGACGATCTCCATGGATCTCAGTAAAAACTGCACTTTAAATTGCGCAGCTGTAAAACGAAGCCACAGCGCGAGGCAAACGGCTTGACCGGTATGCCACGGAAGCCATCCCCCCCCCCTGCCTTTTTTCTCTCCCATACCCCCCTCTCCCCCACCTCGATGAGAACCTAAGCTATAAGAAATCTTGAAACCCTTACTGTTTTAAATGAGGTTTTGAGGTTTAAGGTTTGAACAACGGATCAACATCATGGCACACTGGTAGTAACCCATAAGTGCTCTGTTCTTATTCTAACTCAAGTCTGAATCCGAAGAAGCTCAGCCCAGTGCACAGGCTCTGTAGCACCGTATTTATTGTTGTGTACGTAAAAAACCTCTTGGAAGCTGGAAATCGAAAAGAGTAGCCTAACGGCGCTGCCCGGGCAAAATTTTGAGTTTAAAATCTACCCAAAGTATTTCGGGATCCAAGAGGTTTTTTACGTACACAACAATAAATACGAGCGTCCGATCTCACTACCCAGCGACCTGGGATAATTACTATAAGTCCAGGACAACGTGAAAAAATCCCAGCTCTTAACGGGGATTGAACCCGGAACCTGTAGCACTCGAGGCGGACACCATGCGTCGAGACTACGCAGCCGCCATACTGTTTTTAATTGGCACCAGTTAATCTTGTAATACTTTTTTAAAATATCTATGCTTTTTTAACTATTTCAGTACCAAACAGCGTACCATATGTTTCTTTGCCATACAATAAACATGTTATCTATTTGCTATAGCTTTCATAAATAGATGCTATATCACCTCTTTGTACCTGCTGATTTATTTAACTGCTTCAGCCCTATAGATTCCTAACTGAATTCAATCAGACCAAAGTTATCTATTGTTTTAAAGCTCAAATATTTACATTAGAATTGGTTAAGGCAGTTGCTGTCGCCTCCCTCATGACGCGACTCTTTAGGACGGTTCTTCATGTTATGGCGACCCCTACCATAAAGTCATTTTCGTTGCTACTTTATAATTTCAATAAATATATGTTTTGCGATGGTCTTAGGCGACCCCTGTGAAAGAGTGTTTCGACCCCCAAAAAAAGGGTAGCGACCCACGGGATGAGAACTGCTGCATTAAAGTAACAAGTTCGACCCAGAGGTTTAGGACTGCTGCGTTAAAGTAAGACAGACAGACAGACAGACATAAATAGATAGATAGATAGATAGATAGATAGATAGATAGATAGATAGATAGATAGATAGATAGATAGATAGATAGATAGATAGATAGATAGATAGATAGATAGATAGATAGATAGATAGATAGATAGATAGATAGATAGATAGATAGATAGATAGATAGATAGATAGATAGATAGATAGATAGATAGATAGATAGATAGATAGATAGATAGATAGATAGATAGATAGATAGATAGATAGATAGATAGATAGATAGATAGATAGATAGATAGATAGATAGATAGATAGATAGATAGATAGATAGATAGATAGATAGATAGATAGATAGATAGATAGATAGATAGATAGATAGATAGATAGATAGATAGATAGATAGATAGATAGATAGATAGATAGATAGATAGATAGATAGATAGATAGATAGATAGATAGATAGATAGATAGATAGATAGATAGATAGATAGATAGATAGATAGATAGATAGATAGATAGATAGATAGATAGATAGATAGATAGATAGATAGAAAGAAAGAAAGATAGATAGATAGATAGATAGATAGATAGATAGATAGATAGATAGATAGATAGATAGATAGATAGATAGATAGAATAGATAGATAGATAGATAGATAGATAGATAGATAGATAGATAGATAGATAGATAGATAGATAGATAGATAGATAGATAGATAGATAGATAGATAGATAGATAGATAGATAGATAGATAGATAGATAGATAGATAGATAGATAGATAGATAGATAGATAGATAGATAGATAGATAGATAGATAGATAGATAGATAGATAGATAGATAGATAGATAGATAGATAGATAGATAGATAGATAGATAGATAGATAGATAGATAGATAGATAGATAGATAGATAGATAGATAGATAGATAGATAGATAGATAGATAGATAGATAGATAGATAGATAGATAGATAGATAGATAGATAGATAGATAGATAGATAGATAGATAGATAGATAGATAGATAGATAGATAGATAGATAGATAGATAGATAGATAGATAGATAGATAGATAGATAGATAGATAGATAGATAGATAGATAAAATGTAAACAAAAGCACTGATAAATAAGCTAAAAAGACAGAGCTAAAAAAAACAGGATTATACAACACAAATGAAATGTACTTTATAGGACATATGAACACACAGAGCGAAGAGAGAGAGAGAGAGAGAGAGAGAGAGAGAGAGAGAGAGAGAGAGAGAGAGAGAGAGAGAGAGAGAGAGATGGAGGGAGAGAGAGAGAGAGAGAGTGAGAGAGAGGTACAAACATTAGATCAAGAAGAGCTCAGATGCGGAAGAAAAGCTTCAAACATGAATCTAATGAGAAATCTAAGGGGAAAAAAAGTGGAGTGGTTCGAGAAGACGTATCTTGTGACAGCTAAGTGTCATTTCAAGAAGCCAGCAAAATGTCGGCATGTGACGTCCTGTGTTCAATATGTCATTTCCAGGTCTTCTCCTTAGAATGAGACAGGATACTGACAGCCAATTTTGGATGTTATCTATCGCAGTGTTGATCTAGCAGTTGTCAAGAGCAAGCAATGTTCCCAACAGTTGCCTTACCTACTCACTCCCAGAACTGTTAATAGAAAACAAAATTAAACTTATTTGAGTGGTTTGGGAGGTGGGGGAATAACAGGTTCCAGTGGACCAAGAGGTAAAAAAGATTTGCTGGCAATGGAGAAAACATGAAAATAATAAAACTAGAAGGTCTTTTCACTGGAATCTACAGGGGCAAACAACTAAAGGCAGACCAAAAGAAACACAGAAATGAGCTAGAGAGTAAAGTTAAAGAGCTGGGCTTATGTAGAGTAGACTAAATAGGCTTATGAATCAGCTACTTTTTATATTATGAAACCTATATGTAACACAGTCTGTGTATTATTTCTAGCATTGAACATATACATTATCACCGGATACAAACAACACATTTCTGCAGTAGAACGTAAAGTATAGTATATTGGAATAAGAACAGAAAACTATCACTGAAAAAAAGTCGAACAGTACAAATGTGAGCTGTGTATTTTTAAAGAACATTGCAAAAAAATCCATCATTTGTTGGCGGTTGGTGATTTTATTGGGCAACTTTTACATCCAGTAGTTTGCCACTGCTCCCTGTGCAGTCGGCTCTCCACACTATTTTCAAAATCAACACAAAAGCAGTCTGCTGGCAAATTCTCTGCAGCTAAACCGAATTACAAACCGTGCATGTAACCTCCATACCACAGACGCTAAAATAAATAGATACTATTACAGGCAGGGGGAGAGAGAGAAAGAAAGAGATGGGATAGAGAAAGGAGGGAGAGAGAGAAAGGAGGGAGGGAAAGAGAAAGAAAGAGAGAGAGATAGTGAGAGAGAGAGAGAGTGTGAGGGAGAGAGAGTGAGAGAGAGAGAGAGAGAGAGAGAGAGAGAGAGAGAGAGAGAGAGAGAGAGAGAGAGAGACCAATTTAAAAAAAAAAAAACCTGTGGACACACGTGAGGTCTTGGTTGTACTAATTTTAAATTAAGTAAATCAAACCCTTGTGCTTACAACTCTCAAGAAACCCAGTGCAAACATAAATAATAGCAGAAAGTTTCCTTATAAACTAGTTAAATACCGCTAGCTACAATAACAGTCTTAGTTCTAGTAGCGCAGAACACCTAGGCCATGAAAAGAAAACACACGGCGAGGAAAATTAGCTACATATGAAATATTCATCTTATTTCATTAACCGGGAGACGCTATTAATGAAATTAGTACTGTGACGAAAGGGGGTTGCCTTACCAAGACTGATGCGATTTGAAGTTACGCGGAGATTTGCCCCGGGAGATGAACGAAGAAGAGTGTTTTCTGTCAGATTAGGTCAACTCTCATGTGATTACTAAGGCTGGTTGGCTGACATGTCACTACGAATATTCGCTACAATCCATCACTCTTCGTAACGTAAAAATGTTAACTAAACGTCGTCTTTACCGCCAGTATCTTCATGTCATTTCCTTATTTGTTATACCGTTGTCTTCAAATGGCACGTTTGTCTTATAATGTCTCATTTAGTGTGGTCAGAGCCGAATTTAGACTTGATGAAGTTCTAGAAGTTAAAGGTTACAGTCGAGAAGATGAGCTTCAGTGCACCGGGTTTTATCTCATATAGCCCCATTTATCTGCACAGAACAGCTAGCCGCCTGTAGAGAACGCCGCATACAACATGAACTTCCTAGCTCCGGTGACGATCTCCATGGATCTCAGTAAAAACTGCACTTTAAATTGCGCAGCTGTAAAACGAAGCCACAGCGCGAGGCAAACGGCTTGACCGGTATGCCACGGAAGCCACCCCCCCCCCTGCCTTTTTTCTCTCCCATACCCCCCTCTCCCCCACCTCGATGAGAACCTAAGCTATAAGAAATCTTGAAACCCTTACTGTTTTAAATGAGGTTTTGAGGTTTAAGGTTTGAACAACGGATCAACATCATGGCACACTGGTAGTAACCCATAAGTGCTCTGTTCTTATTCTAACTCAAGTCTGAATCCGAAGAAGCTCAGCCCAGTGCACAGGCTCTGTAGCACCGTATTTATTGTTGTGTACGTAAAAAACCTCTTGGAAGCTGGAAATCAAAAAGAGTAGCCTAACGGCGCTGCCCGGGCAAAATTTTGAGTTTAAAATCTACCCAAAGTATTTCGGGATCCAAGAGGTTTTTTACGTACACAACAATAAATACGAGCGTCCGATCTCACTACCCAGCGACCTGGGATAATTACTATAAGTCCAGGACAACGTGAAAAAATCCCAGCTCTTAACGGGGATTGAACCCGGAACCTGTAGCACTCGAGGCGGACACCATGCGTCCAGACTACGCAGCCTCCTACTGTTTTTAATTGGCACCAGTTAATCTTGTAATACTTTTTTAAAATATCTATGCTTTTTTTTAACTATTTCAGTACCAAACAGCGTACCATATGTTTCTTTGCCATACAATAAACATGTTATCTATTTGCTATAGCTTTCATAAATAGATGCTATATCACCTCTTTGTACCTGCTGATTTATTTAACTGCTTCAGCCCTATAGATTCCTAACTGAATTCAATCAGACCAAAGTTATCTATTGTTTTAAAGCTCAAATATTTACATTAGAATTGGTTAAGGCAGTTGCTGTCGCCTTCCTCATGACGCGACTCTTTAGGACGGTTCTTCCTGTTATGGCGACCCCTACCATAAAGTCATTTTCGTTGCTACTTTATAATTTCAATAAATATATGTTTTGCGATGGTCTTAGGCGACCCCTGTGAAAGAGTGTTTCGACCCCCAAAAAAAGGGTAGCGACCCACGGGATGAGAACTGCTTCGTTAAAGTAACAAGTTCGACCCAGAGGTTTAGGACTGCTGCGTTAAAGTAACAAGTTCGACCCAGAGGTTTAGAACTGCTGCGTTAAAGTAACAAGTTCGACCCAGAGGTTTAGAACTGCTGCGTTAAAGTAACAAGTTCGACCCAGAGGTTTAGAACTGCTGCGTTAAAGTAACAAGTTCGACCCAGAGGTTTAGAACTGCTGCGTTAAAGTAACAAGTTCGACCCAGAGGTTTAGAACTGCTGCGTTTAAAGTAACAAGTTCGACCCAGAGGTTTAGAACTGCTGCGTTAAAGTAACAAGTTCGACCCAGAGGTTTAGAACTGCTGCGTTAAAGTGACAAGTTCGACCCAGAGGTTTAGAACTGCTGCGTTAAAGTGACAAGTTCGACCCAGAGGTTTAGAACTGCTGCGTTAAAGTAACAAGTTCGACCCAGAGGTTTAGAACTGCTGCGTTAAAGTAACAAGTTCGACCCAGAGGTTTAGAACTGCTGCGTTAAAGTAACAAGTTCGACCCAGAGGTTTAGAACTGCTGCGTTAAAGTAACAAGTTCGACCCAGAGGTTTAGAACTGCTGCGTTAAAGTAACAAGTTCGACCCAGAGGTTTAGAACTGCTGCGTTAAAGTAACAAGTTCGACCCAGAGGTTTAGAACTGCTGCGTTAAAGTAACAAGTTCGACCCAGAGGTTTAGAACTGCTGCGTTAAAGTAACAAGTTCGACCCAGAGGTTTAGAACTGCTGCGTTAAAGTAACAAGTTCGACCCAGAGGTTTAGAACTGCTGCGTTAAAGTAACAAGTTCGACCCAGAGGTTTAGAACTGCTGCGTTAAAGTAACAAGTTCGACCCAGAGGATTAGAACTGCTGCGTTAAAGTAACAAGTTCGACCCAGAGGTTTAGAACTGCTGCGTTAAAGTAACAAGTTCTAAAAAACTGCCAATTACTGCCTTTATTATACCACTTTTGCGGTGTAGGCAGAAGGGGGGGGGGGGGGGGGGGTCTTTGAACTTAAGGATTTATGGCCTTATGGCTGGTGCTGTCGCCACGACTGTGCAGGTAAGGATTTTTGTTTTGCCCCTACAGAAAAAAATCCCTAGCCTTACTGAGGATTCGAACCCGTGTCTCCAGCTTGAGAGCCCAGCGTTCTAATCGTTCGGGCAAGTAACAAGTGCGTGGGACTGAAAAAGTTAAATTTGTGGATAATGAAAATATATTGTCGTTTAATTTTTAATTTTAATAAAAGAAATAATAAAGAATGTGTCAGCCAAATCACACAGATTATATTACATAATCATCTCAAAGGCTCTGTCTACCTGTGTGCCATGATGTTGATCTGTTGTTCAAACCTCAAACTTTAGTTTACTATTATTGCGCAACGATAGGATGCTCGCCTTCAGATCCAGCTACGACTCGCTGCAGCCCACGGCCGGTGTTCGAAACTGGGCAGTTCCCAAGGTTCACCGAGCCCCTAGGAAATGGGTACCAGAGTTAACACTCTGGGGTAAATAGAACGTCGCTGTAGCTACGCAGTTGCGTGCGGACGGCGACACATTCGGATAGTTTCCTATCAGTTGTCCGTACTGGTGGCAGAGCACTTATGGTTTATAACTGTGTGCAATGACGCTGGTTCACATCTTACGACTTTACTTTTACCTTTAAATGCAGCACTGAGTTGCGTTTTTCTGTAAATGACGATTTAACATCCGTTTTTTTAAAGTCCATATTTTTGAAAGTAAATCGACTTCATAGCACTGCATTTTATTCTATATTGCCCCGTCGCTCTCTCTCTCTCTCTCTCTCTCTCTCTCTCTCTCTCTCTCTCTCTCTCTCTTTTTTTTCTCTTTCTCTTTCTCTCACTCATACATTAAATGTATACAGTGAAATTGAATATATGAACATAATATGCTTGATATATAAAATACAATCACCGTATGAAAGATGAGTGAGTGAAAAGGCAGAAATAAAACCGGACTGCGTTATATTCTTCATTCCCTTGTTAGATAAATATTTTTTTCGAAGCAAGGGGCCGCAATATAGCTTGGCCATAAATATGGTCTAATGGCTAAATGTGGTTTCCGGGACCCTTCCGCGGGTGATCCTCATTCACATGGTGGCACTTTGTGTCATCGGGTGTATATCGCTTGTGTGATGTCCTAGTGGGTAAAATGTACAACTGGTACCGGCCTGCATGCTTAATTTGTAACCTTTTAGATATAGTTCATTTTCTCTCTCTCTCTCTCTCTCTCTCTCTCTCTCTCTCTCTCTCTCTCTCTCTCTCTCTCTCTCTCTCTCTCTCCCCTCCATTCTTCTCTTTCCACCGACCGGCTAGCTGTCTGGTATTAGTGTCGCATAAAGTATGGACCCAGTAGCTCCAAAAACGATCTTGATGGATCAGTGTAAAACCTGTACTCGTAAACCCAGCGAGACTTTCCTTGTAACAAACCCATGATTTTTAGAAAACGAGGCAGACTCTTAACCACTTGGCTACGAAGACACCTGGTGCCAACTCTTGCTGTCTAATAATCCAGCACAGAAAGCAATACCCAAATAACCCACACACGAGCATACCAGGTAACAAACCCACCGTTCGAGCTCAAAAAACGACTCACAGTTTCCACCTTGCACATTTCTAGAAGTCTCTTGACATCTCCAGAAGTCTGCACACACAAAATTAATCGATACACGGCCGGCCAGTTTGCGAGTTGTTCAACGAGACCAATAAAACAATTAGTAATCATGGAGTGTCTTTCACAGAAACAACAGCCATTATACCGTTATAACTACCATCAGCGGTTTTGGGGCAAACGATTGTAATGGTTTTAAAAATGCACTGTAGAAATGTTGATACACCATAAAGCTGAGTGGAATTAATTAATTATTATTCGAAGTATTGAATAACAAGATACTGAGTGTAATATTGGAGGTCAATATTCAGAGGGTAGGGCAAAACTGCAAAACTAAAGTTGAGGGACAAGCTAGCGAGAGTGAGAGAGAGAGAGAGAGAGAGAGAGAGAGAGAGAGAGAGAGAGAGAGAGAGAGAGAGAGAGAGAGAGAGAGTAACTAACAGCGATTTAGACAAAAGGTAGAAGTAAACAAAATAAGGAAGCATTAGCAAAAGAAGCAAGACGAGGAGCCAGAAAAAGATGAGTATAGAGGGAAGCAGCAGCATCCGTAGCAGCACCAGCAGCAGTAGTAGAAGAAAAAGAAGAAGAAGAAGAAGAAGAAGAAGAAGAAGAAGAAGAAGAAGAAGAAGAAGAAGAAGAAGAAGAAGAAGAAGAAGAAGAAGAAGAAGAAGAAGAAGAAGAAGAAGAAGAAGAAGAAGAAGAAAAAGAAGAAGAAGAAGAAGAAAAAGAAAAAGAAGAAGAAGGAGAAGAAGAAGAAGATGAAGAAGAAAAGAAAAAGAAAAAAGAAGAAGAAGAAGAAGAAGAAGAAAGAAGAAGAAGAAGAAGAAAGAAGAAGAAAAGAAGAAGAAGAAGAAAGAAGAAGAAGAAGAAGAAAAGAAGAAGAAGAAGAAGAAGAAGAAGAAGAAGAAGAAGAAGAAGAAGAAGAAGAAGAAGAAGAAGAAGAAGAGGAAGAAGAAGAAGAAGAAGAAGAAGAAGAAGAAGAAGAAGAAGAAGAAGAAGAAGAAGAAGAAGAAGAAGAAGAAGAAGAAGAAGAAGAAGAAGAAGAAGAAGAAGAAGAAGAAGAAAAAGAAGAAGAAGATGAAGAAGAAGGAGAAGAAGAAGAAGAAGAAGAAGAAGAAGAAGAAGAAGAAGAAGAAGAAGAAGAAGAAGAAGAAGAAGAAGAAGAAGAAGAAGAAGAAGAAGAAGAAGAAGAAGAAGAAGAAGAAGAAGAAGAAGAAGAAGAGGAAGAAGAAGAAGAAGCAGAAGAAAAAGAAATTCTCGCAAACATCTCAGAAATCATCTGTAATACACATAAGAACGTAAAATCAACAAGCGAATTCTGGAGGGAAAGCAGAACACTTAACATCAGATAAGGTCGAGAACAAGCTGCTGAAGCTAGTAAGAGCTGTGAATAATGAAGGACTCCATAACAAAGATGCTAAAAATCATATTCAAATAAGGACACAACATGCCTAGGGATCTAAAACCACGTTGTTACAATAATGGAATACTATGTTAGCGCAAAACTACATTAATGTCCCAGCCAAAAGAAAACAGTAATCAATGAGGAAGATTCATACAAAGCTGACGGAATAAAAGAATTTGACTTTGACATTAAATATTAGAGAAAGCAACGAGGTCATTAAGAAGAAGAAATGACTATAAAAGAAAACTGCAACAATCTGTTAATTAAAACTAAGAACTAAAAAAAAAAAAATACCTGTTGCAAGCATTTTAAAACTCAAGCAAGATAGGAGAATCTTTCGCACTGGCATAAATTATATGAAATAGCAAAACGATTTGTTGCTATTACGATAACCAACCAATATTGACTAGGAGGAGGCTAGCTCCCTGGTCAGGGGTTGAAAGTGCAAAATTCAAATCGAACGAACGAACGAACAGTTGCACACAAGTAACAAAAAGCCAAATCTAGGAAACGAATTTAAATGCAAGAATCAAGGCATAACAAACAAATCAAGCCGAGATGTGGATGAACAACTAGATCCTTCTAGTCTGTGTTAATGCCAAGGAATGTCAAGAAGAAAATATTTCCACGAAGTATATTTTAAAAGAAAATACATCAACAGTTCCAATCTACCCCCCCCCCCTTTTTTTTTGGGGGGGGGGGGTGTTTATGCTGCTTCACATAACTGCTTCAGATATTGAAGTAATATTTGAATAAGAAAAATGTATTTACGGTAGAGCAGTGGTCTCCAACAGAGGAAAAAGGGGGGGGGGGGTGGGGGGGGGGGGTTTGTAGGGTGTCCCTTTACACCATGGGACGCAAGGAGATTAACAGGTGGTGTTAAGTAATTTTGAAAGTGAATGCTTGTGTACTTGGAGCGATCCTTATAATAAGATTTTGTTTCAGTTTAATTATAAATACAATTTTGTATTAAGCTATTTATTAAACAATTCTGACCAAACCGTATCCCCACTGTCTGTTTCCCTCGCTGCGGAATCAGTTGATATTTTTTAAAAGTCATATTTTGTATGTAATGCAAGAAAAAAAAAAAAGCGGGAGCGGGGGGGGGGGGGGGGTCTTATCATATATTGAAGGGCGGAGCTAGGAGTCTTGCCAAATGAGGGGGTCTAGCCGTATACTCAAGGGGGACGTGGGGATCTTGTCCTACACTCAAGGAGGACGTGGGATCTTGTTATATGCTCAAGAGGGACATGTGATCTTGTCATATACTCAAGGGGGACGTGGGATCTTGTCATGTACTCAAGGGGAACGTGGGATCTTGTCGTATACTCAAGGGTGACGTGGGAGTCTTGTCATACACTTAAGGGGGACGTGGGGATCTTGTCATACACTCAATGGGGACGTTAAATCTTGTCATATACTCAAGGAGGACGTGGGGATCTTGTCAAATACTCAAGGGGGACATTAAATCTTGTCATATACTCAAGGGGGACGTGGAATCTTGTCATATACTCAACGGGGACGTGGGGATCTTGTCATACACCCAAGGGTGACGTGGGGGTCCTGCCATATACTCAACGGGGACGTGGGGATCTTGTCATACACTCAAGGGTGACCTGGGGATCTTGTCATACACTCAAGGGGACGTCGGGGTCTTGCCATATGCTCAAGGGTGACGTGGGGGTCTTGCCATACACTCAAGGGTGACGTGGGGGTCCTGCCATACACTCAAGGAGAACGTGGGATCTTGTCATATACTCAAGGGGGACGTGGGGATCTTGTCATACATTCAATGGGGACGTGGGGATCTTGTCATATTCTCAAAGGGGACGTTGAATGTTGTCATTTACTCAAGGGGGACGTGGGGATCTTGCCATACACTCAAGGGTGATGTGGGGGTCTTGTCATCCACTCAAGGGGGACGTGGGGATCTTGCCATACACTCAAGGGGGACGTAGGGTCTTGTCATACACTCATGGGGGACGTAGGGATCTTGCCATACACTCAAGGGGGACGTGGGGGTCTTGACATATACTCAAGGGAGACGTGGAGAACACTGTCATAATGGCAGGCGATAGTAGGCAGTGGTAGGGCAACTGACAGAGTGTTTTATTGCATAAAAGCTGTAAGGTGATCGATGAAGCCGGAAAGAACTAAGATGAATTGATTCTTTTGTTGAATGTTGTTTAGGTGGTTCTTTGTTTAGCGTTTTTTAATGTATTTTGTGTGTGTGTGTGTGTGTGTATGTGTGTGTGTGTGTGTGTGTGTGTGTGTGTGTGTGTGAGATGTTGTTGAAGATTGCTAGGCTTCATCGTTCAATGCTGTCATTGTGCAATTTCAAGTGTGTGCATTGTTTTCAAGAAAGTGACATTGACGTTGCACCGAATGTAAAAGTTAAAGGAAGTACATTTTAACGGTTGATGGGTTTCTAAATAAAAAATTCTTTCTCTCTGTCTTTCTGTCTCTGTGAATCTTTCTCTTAGTCTCTATCTCTCCAACTTTTTTATGTTTAATCTCTCTCTGTCTCTCTCTCACTCCATGTTACTCTCCCCTAGTCTGTCTATGTCTCATCCCTCCTCTCTCTTTCTCGTTCACTATCTTTCTCGCCCTTTTAACTCTCTGTCTATCTCTCCATAGGTCTCTATCCCCCTCCTCCCTCTCTCCCTCGAACTCATTTTAAGACGCTTCTTATTGTTTATTTCTCTCTGCTTGTCTTTGTCCTTAACTAACTTGTCTGTTCTTGAACATTCGAGGGGACATATTTCTTGTTAATCAGTCATTTTGTTTACTAGTTGGGAAGAAAAGTACTCTCCCCAAAAAAATAACACACACACACACACATACACACACACACACACACACACACACACACATATAAGAGATGCTAAGCCGATTTACTGCATTAACAGACTGACCTAATCAGTGCATAATAAGTACATGTTATGAAAATATATGAAGGTTGTAAAGTGGGAGTATATTTAAACATATATATATATATATATATATATATATATATATATATATATATATATATATATATATATATATGTGTGTGTGTGTGTGTGTATATATATATATATACACACATACACATATATATAGAACATACAAATTTATAAGACAGTGTAGATGTAGACATTTTAGATGTTTTAAGTCAGATTATGAAAAGTGTTGAGCTAAAAAAAAATCCTTGACAACTGCCACACTTGACGAGAATAGAGTATAGGAAAATCAAGGTGATGAGGTACCCGGATGGCTTGGGTGGAACAAGAGCACGTACCTGATCAATGCTTTCAGCCATCGGCTGATTTTGAAAACAAGGACATTCTATGCTTATCGATAATGGTCCATCTCTTCCTGTATATGTCCTTCAGCGGGCCTGTCAGTCTGTTTATATTTAAGCTGGCCCGTCCTGTGATGATTGATTGACTTTCTACCCCACCAGGACATCACACAAGCGATAAACACCCGATGACACAAAGTGCCACCATGGGGATGAGGATCACCGTGGAGAGGTCCCAGAAACCGCGTTCAGACAATTGGCCATATTGATGGCCTGCCTATATTGCGGCCCCTGGCAAAAGCCAGAGTGGGGCTTCAAATAACAAAAAAAAAAAGAAGGACGTAAAGAATAATAATTATAAGGCCCGTCCTGTATTAACGTGTCGGTTATTAATATGTTGGTCCTCCCATTTACACACCACTACGCACTAGCTCGATTCAGATTGGTTGACCTCCAGGCTACTTCACTTTTGATAGGTCGGCCTCGAGCGATCCGACCTTCACACTAGGTCACGGGGCTATTACACACTATTACGCACTATTCTCTTTATGCCTTCTGGAAAATGAGGCTTCAGAGAGGACTTTCCATGCTTCCTGTCCTGTGCATTCTTTAGTGCAGTTTTCCATGCCAGAGATGCCGCATTCAGATCACTCTCCATCGTTCGTCTCCATGTTGTTTTTGGGCGCCCCTTCTTTCTCTTTCCCACTGGTATCTATGTGAGAGCTGTTTTGGCAGGTATATCAGAATTCATTATAATAATGTGCTCAAGCCATTTCCACCTTCTCTTGGTTATCATACTGTCTCGAGTGTCTAGGTTTTTGACTTGAAGTAGTTTTGTGTTTGAGATTGTATCTGGCCAGAGAAGTTTGACAATTCTACGTAGATATGTGTGGTGGAAGGTGGATAGCTTCTGTGCATCCTTTTTTTGTCATTTTCCAGCGTTCTGTTCCAAAAAGAAGAACTGACAAAATAATGCTCTTGTAGAGTCGAAGTTTTGTTCCTTCGCAGTAACTGTTGGATTTCCAGATTTGCCTCATCCTTACAAAAGCAGCTCTAGCTTTGTTCAGGCATGACTGTATGTTTTCCTCTGTCCCTCTCAGTAGGGACACCACACTACCAAGATATGTAAAATGTTCTACAATTGCAAGTGTTTGATTATTTGAGGTCTCTGGTTGTTGGTTTATATCACCATTTCTGCTGTGCTATGTAGTCTGGTACTTTTTTCTTGTATATGTTAATGTTAAAGTGATAGGAGTGCTATATTATCTGGCCAGAGCTTTTGACACTAGAAAAACATTTAGATACTGAGTCTAACACACAACTACCCCAGAGAGTGACGAAACCTATGTCACAGGCCGTCTCTTTCTGGGAATAAAAACGTAAATGCAAGACAAATAGAGACAGCGACACCCATAACCTCGACCACGGTAGACTAGTCCAACAAACTTATCAAAGAAGTTGACCTAAATTCGGTTGGGAGACTAACGTATTGAGAACCACTCTGTCTTCTTTTGTCGCCTCACTTGCACCGTTCATTTTGTACCTCACTGACGTGTTTTCTGCACTTGTCTTGCGCTTCTCATGTGGCTTGAGTGATGGATTTGTTCATCTCCCCGTGTAGGTTCGGGGACTTCTTAACAAGCATAACGTAAAAGTCTACTAATTATTTGGTGTGTGCTTCGAAGCTGAAGTGCACCTGCCTGAGAGGCGAGAAACCAACAGCACGCATACAAATAAGCCAGATCTGTAAAACGGATGTGGACTTAAAACTCCGATTCTGAAACAAGACCATTTTCGCCGAGTTTATAGCCAGTGAACGCGAAGAAGAAAAGAAGTTAATCTTTATGCAGGTTTCTTCTTTTTTTTTTTTTTGGGTCAGTATCTACCTATGCCGCAATTCATTAGACCATCGGCAGCCGAGCCAGGGCGCGCTCATCCGCAGGTTTCAACTACACCATTTATCCGTATCTTTCTTGGTTTGTTTCCTGGGCAAATCAAATACCAAATGTTCTGGTGTAGAAAAAAATAATAATCTCATATGCAGTTTGTCTGGCTGCATTCTCCCTAGATTACCGAACCATTTCATTTTGTCAATAAATTCAGACACGATCTTATTCTAACTTTCTCTCTAACACTGGTATTAGTAACCATGTACCTTCTTGTATCTTCCAGCTGCTTTTTTTCCTGTGATTGTGTACCAGTAATTCGTTCTTTCTGCATGTTTGGCTAGAAATGAATCTGTTTAACGGCTTTTTTTTTTTTTTTTTTTCGTATTTATTAACTTGCATGTCTGTCAACAAGGCTGTCTGTATGTTTGTGTATCTACCAGTTGGATTATCGTCTATATCAGTGATTCCCAAACTGTGCACCGCAATGCCCCGGGGAGCAGCGACCTTTTTACAGTGGCGCCGCGATTTGTTACAGTGGCGTCGCCAAATTTTCAAAGATACACACATTTTTTCCCCTCACATACGAATAATCATACTTTTACTTGGGTTAGGGCACCGTGGAAATGTAAATTTAAAAAAATGGCGCTACGACTAAGAAAAGTTTGAGAAATGCTGATTTATATCTGTATTGTCTGATTGCTTCTTTCAGTCAGCTTACTAGTCCGTATATGTATCTCTTCGCTTGCCAAGAAAATCGACCAGTCATTGAATATTCATATTTCTTTTTATTTTGATTTCTACCTACTTTCGTGACTACTATCAGGCAACATGCGAAGCCACATTAATTAACAGCAACGGTTTACAAAGTACTAACTCGTAAAATATTTTTAAAAAAAAACACACATGTCACATTTCCTTCGCAAACACAGAGTTGCAAGTGTACAATTTTACTACAAAATGCAGTTTTTCCCCCCTCCAATAATTGCAAATTGTCTTTAAGTAAAATTACACCTTTGTTTATATCGCAATTCAGGTTATATAGATGAGAGAGGCGAAATTCGTTTCGTTTGAAAAAAAAAAATTCAAAGTACATTTTTAAGATTTATTTTCAAGATCCGGCATGTTGTTTTCCTCAATAATTTGTTTACAAGTGGTATAAATCTTCTCACTCTTGGCAATACACATGGTTAGTGCTTTTCATTCGAATACTCATACCAGTGGATATGCTTCGGTTCTCTTTGGTGAAATAGGTCACATACATACATACATACATACATACATACATACATACATACATACATACATACATACATACATACATACATACATACATACATACATACATACATACATACATACATACATACATACATACATATATACATACATACACACATACATACATACATACATACATACATACATACATACATACATACATACATACATACATACATACATACATACATACATACATACATACATACATACATACATACATACATACATACATACATACATACATACATACATACATACATACATACATACATACATACATACATACATACATACATACATACATACATACATACATACATACATACATACATACATACATACATACATACATACATACATACATACATACATACATACATACATACATACATACATACATACATACATACATACATACATACATACATACATACATACATACATACATACATACATACATACATACATACATACATACATACATACATACATACATGTATACATACATACATACATACATACATACATACATACATACATACATACATACATACATACATACATACATACATACATACATACATACATACATACATACATACATACATACATACATACATACATACATACATACATACATACATACATACATACATACATACTTACATACATACATACATACATAATTACATACATACATAATTACATACATACATACATACATACATACATACATACATACATACAGACAGACAGACAGACAGACAGACAGACAGACAGACAGACAGACAGACAGACAGACAGACAGACAGACAGACAGACAGACAGACAGACAGACAGACAGACAGACAGACAGACAGACAGACAGACAGACAGACAGACAGACAGACAGACAGACAGACAGACAGACCGGACAGACCGGACAGACCAGACAGACAGACAGACCAGACAGACAGACAGACAGACAGACAGACAGACAGACAGACAGACAGACAGACAGACAGACAGACATACATACATACATACATACATACATACATACATACATACATACATACATACATACATACATACATACATTCATACATACATACATACATACATACATACATACATACATACATACATACATACATACATACATACATACATACATACATACATACATACATACATACATACATACATACATACATACATACATACATACATACATACATACATACATACATACATACATACATACATACATACATACATACATACATACATACATACATACATACATACATACATACATACATACATACATACATACATACATACATACATACATACATACATACATACATACATACATACATACATACATACATACATACATACATACATACATACATACATACATACATACATACATACATACATACATACATACATACATACATACATACATACATACATACATACATACATACATACATACATACATACATACATACATACATACATACATACATACATACATACATACATACACATACACACACACGTAGACACACAATTGGTAGTTGCTGCAGAGTAGTTGTTAGCCACTCACTTTATGACCAGAAGATCTAGAATTCAAATCCTTAATAAAGCGAGTTAGTATTATCGCAGAACGCACCTTGTGAGTGGCGTCCTTAGTGTGTGCTAGTTCAAATCTCTTACAATCTAGATTATAAATTTAGTCCTTGATAATAAAGATAGAATAAGTCTGTAGATAAACATATGCAGCTTAAGACTGGCTTGTGAAACAGCTGACTGAATTTTCATGGGAGAAAAAAAAAAACAGGCATCTGTATGCATGTATGTATGTAGGTTGTACCACACCAGGACATTACATAAGTGATAAACACCAGGTGACACAAAGTGCCACAATGCAGAAAAGAATCACCCGTGGAGAAGTCATAGAAACACCGTTTTACCGTTAAGCTGCCCAGCTCTCTAGCGTAGTTGGCTAAACAGGATTGCGCGGTGACCGGGTGACGAACTGATTGTGGTCCGGGTTCACTCCCGGGGGTAGGCAGAAAAGCCACATTTCTCCCAGATTTACGGTATTTACAATGGAATCGAGGCCGAAAGTTTGCGATATCCATAATACCGAGCCTAAGGGTTAACAACTCATGGCTTCTGGATACTAAAATAAAACAAACAAAAACAAAAGACCGTTAGGCTATATTTATGGCCCAGCTATAATTATGGCCTCCTGCAAAAAACCGGGGTGGGGTTTCAAAACCAAAAAAAAAAAAAAAAAAAAATTTCATCTCATATGGGGATGAAGAGATAAAAAAGAGGCGTTTAGAAATCTGCCGCTTCATAAACGTCTCTATAAAGCCTCTATGCTGAGTAGGAGCTATATATAATGCGGATTATCCTCATTTCTGCTTTAATATCGAGTCCTGTCGTTAGAATCTTCAAAAGTCAGGAATTATTTACACCTATAGTTTCTCTTTCCTAGTTCTGCGCTTGCAGTTATACACTACGTTTTAATTCCACGATAACATTGGGTCTGCCATCTGGCTTCCAGATGCTACCAAGGTCTTGTTTCAAACTTGTTTGCCTCATCCGTTCGGCGAACTTGTAAGCTATCAGCCAGCCTGAAAGTCTCCGATTGCGACCTTATTCTCGCCCAGTCACTGTTTTCTCGCCTGTTTATGAGACCAAAAATGAACGTCAAAACGGTATTACTCTTTAAACGTAGAAAAGATCCCTGGTTCATTGGTGACGTCGGTGCTAAATTCCATTCTGATATAGACTATAGAAACTGTACAAGGTTAACTACTCCATGTTAACGAGAAAGGGTTCTTTGAAGTTTGACGGATCTCTTGGCTCTTTCAGAGAAGGAACTTGAATATTCTGGAATCACTAAATGCGCTTAAACTGGGTGTGAGGTACATGGGAAAATCAGAACACTTACCCACACACACACACACACACACACAACCCCTCCCCCCACACACAAACTGCCATGTAGACGAGTAGGCACACACATGACATACAGATACGTGTAATAAAAAAATACAAGCGTGAACACACAAATAGATATGTGTGTATATTCCGACACATCCACTAACACACACACTTACACACACACACACATATTCACATATTTTTGACATAAACTATAATTACAAACACAACAAACACACACACATACATATACACATACATGCATACATACATACATACACATACACACACACCCACACAAATATATGCAAACATACATACATACATACACACATACATTTATATATGCATACATACCTACATACACACATACATACATAATACATACATACACACATACATACATACATACATACAGACAGACAGACAGACAGACAGACAGACAGACAGACAGACAGACAGACAGACAGACAGACAGACAGACAGACAGACAGACAGACAGACAGACAGACAGACAGACAGACAGACAGACAGACAGACAGACAGACAGACAGACAGACAGACAGACAGACAGACAGACAGACAGACAGACAGACAGACAGACAGACAGACAGACAGACAGACAGACATACATACATACATACATACATACATACATACATACATACATACATACATACATACATACATACATACATACATACATACATACATACATACATACATACATACATACATACATACATACATACATACATACATACATACATACATACATACATACATACATACATACATACATACATACATACATACATACATACATACATACATACATACATACATACATACATACATACATACATACATACATACATACATACATACATACATACATACATACATACATACATACATACGGACTGATAGAATAGCAGACAAGGAGGGAAAAATGAAATTCGCTCACAGACAGATTCAAGGACATACATACAAAATCGAAGTGGAGATTGAGACTGTTAGATAAAAAGAAACCCAGAGATAGACAATGAAATGCAGACAGTCGAAGAGTCACACAAATGTGTAAAGGTAAAAGGAAATTGAAAAATAGAGAAAAAGAGAGAAAGATGGAGAAGGGAAAAAAAGCGACAGAAACAGAGACAGGTAAAGGGAGAGATACAGCAAGAGAAAGACAGAGAGAGAGAGAGAGAGAGAGAGAGAGAGAGAGAGAGAGAGAGAGAGAGAGAGAGAGAGAGAGAAAGACAGCGACAGGGAGGAGAGAGAGAGAGAGGAGAATGAGACAAAGCATGAGAGAAAGAGAGAAACAGTGAGAGACTGCCTCGTATAATATATGTGCCGACATATTCCCAGCAATCTATCGCCGACACTTAAAACCTACTAACTCCTCCTTGTCACATGGAAACGACACCACTTGTGACCTTTATAAATGTTCACTTATAATCCAAGGCACGTGCCTCAAGAGAAAAACCATGTTCGATGAACGCCAACGTGTACACCCCTTTGGTATACGTACAAGCATAACCCCAAGATCGAAATGCTCACAGCTCACTATTACACAATGGCGACAGAACTTGCGGGCTCTGGTGCCTAAACCCCCCCCCCCCCCCGCCCATCCCCTCCCCAACCCTGGCTTCAGAAGTTTGGGTTGGGTTCACGTTAATTTTCCCAGATAGAGTAGGTCACTTTTCATTCTCAAGTTTGTTGGGTTGGTCGACTTTCCTGAAGGTTACGGGTGTGTCTCGCTCTGTTTGCTTTCTGCGCTGTCTTGAATTTACGTTTTCATTCCGAAAAAGATAATGTCTATGGCATAGATTACAGCACTCGGTAGGGGCCTTCTGTTAGGGTCAGTTTCTCCACGTTTTTGGAGTGTTAAAATCGCTAACGTGCTAAAAAATACAACAAGCGATATCAACTGCATCACGAAACAGCCCTCTGACCGTGTGCGAAGGCCACAGGGCTCAGGAACTACCAGTTAGAAATAAGCTAATGTGTACATGGGCGGGGCCTGGGAAGACTAACGTTACGTTTTCCAAAAATTGTAAAGGGCTAACCCCTCACCCCGGCCTCCTCGAACTGTAATAATTTTGTGGCTGGCTGAAAATAACACGTATCTCACTTCGTCCATAGAAAAAGAAGACTAAGAGTTCATATAACAATGTATAGTCCACGCGTGTCTTTGGTTTAAAAACGTGTTTATAACATTCATATTTTTCATATTTATTATTACCTGTATTTGTCATGCTTCTTCTGCGTTCATCTGAAGACGTAACTACCTTGTGCCCGTCCACATCATGGTTGCGATATTTCCGCATTTCTACCGACGAATTCAATTTCTCCATGCATTTTTTTGACCTGGTTATTCCTATCGTTATTTGCCATTCAGCATTTATTAATAATTATTATTGCACCTTTAAACAAGCCTTTTTCATGTTCCTGTCTACTACAAGGGGGCTGAAGCTTCTCCTCTTCCTAGTATATTCTTTGTGTCGACGCCCCTGCTGTTACGTAGCATTGAACCAGTTTCAGACTTGCACAAGGAAAAGTGACTTGAACATTGATTCACCGTGAACGTGGCTGAAATGTTTTTTTAGCAGCTACTACTGCATTAGCAATCAATATGTTGGGTTGTAAAACAAGTGCTTGAGTGTACAAATAAAGAAATGAACAGTTATTAGTTAAGCATGGTTTTTTTAAAAGGAGGTAATCGAATGTTGAAAATAACTGAGGGCTGTAGAGATTTAGTTGAAGGATACATGTGATATATAAATATGTTATCACAATCAACATCACTGCAGACTGGGCATTCCCATGCGTGCTCAGTCCTACGATGCAGCAGCTACTTAAAGGTACTTCTACTTTTTGTTCTTATAAAGAGCTGGTTGTAATGTTTCATAATTTGGGTAGATTTTTAACTCAAAATTTTGCCCCACCAACGCCGTTATGGTACTATTTTTGATTTCCCACTGCCAAGGGATTGTTTACGTCCGCAACAATGCCCAAGGGCGTCCGATCTCACTACCCAGAGACCAGGTGGAGTTACTAGAAGTCTAAGTCCACGTGAAGAAATCCCAGCCCTTACCGAGGATTGAATCCGGAACCTCTAGCACTTGAGGTGGATACCATGTCTCGAGACCACGCAGCCCCTTCAAAGGCTGAATCTACTTTTGTCACCATGGTTACCTCCCATGTCGGTCAAACGTGTTAGTAGTAGTAGTAGTAGTAGTAGTAGTAGTAGTAGTAGTAGTAGTAGTAGTACTAGTAGTAGTAGTAGTAGTATTAGTAGTAGTAGTAGTAGTAGTAGTAGTAGTAGTAGTAGTAGTAGTAGTAGTAGTAGTAGTAGTAGTAGTAGTAGTAGTAGTAGTACATTTTACCTCACCCGGACATCACACAAGCGATAAACACCCGATGACATAAAGTGCCACCATATGGATGAGAATCACCCGTGGAGAGGTCCCGGAAACCGCGTTTAGCCATTAGGCTATATTTCTTGCCGGGCTATATTGCGGCCCCTGGCAAGAGCCAGAGTAGGGATTTAAAATAACAAAAAATTGCATCCCACAAGAGGATGGTTGGTTCAATGTGTTAGTCTAAGAGATTCTTGATTATCCACTAGCCCACTCGGTACAGCATTGACGACATTTGATCTGCTCTTCTCCCTGCATATGTTGGCGCATAGCTCGCCAGCATGCCCATATTGTGAGGCCGACAAGAAAGAACTAGTTTGGTTGTGGCAGTTATTGGAGCCATGCTGAGCTGTTGATAATACCTGTCATCCGTGGATGTTAAAAAGTCAGACTCTTAACTACGAACTGACTGACAATGAAAACTAATTCAAGTCCTGATTGTAAACCTGAAGACAAATGGCGTTGCGAAAACGAGAAGGTTGGTACCTATTGATCAAATGCCATAACAAATACAAACTAATGGATCTTGGAATGTCTGCATATCAGGTTTCGTATTGTCCTGATTGGAGATTCCTAGTTCCCAGCGGGCAGTCGTGTCGAAGAATTCACAACCAGACTGCGACTAACATCACCCCACTCACCGGGTACGGGATAGAAGTATAAGCTGAGAAAGAAGATGACGAGGAGGAAGAGAACTGATCACTTCATGTTATAGGTGAGTCCCCGTAGCGAAGTGGTCCAAACGTTTGTATCGTGCTCTAAATGTCATGGATTTGTTTGACGAGCATCGTACAGTTCACAGGTTCAGTTTTTACGGTCTATTTTTTCGACAAGAAACCCAGTCTCTTCACTCGACTACAACTTCATCATCTTCAGCTTTACTCTACGTTGTAATTTTACAGCTTAATATTCACAACCAACTTAACTAAGCAAATTGAAACGAGTTAATGGTTGGCTTTGCCATTTGTTAAAAATAAAGCAAAGGTGTGGAGATTGCGTCTCAGGTGGAAAGGTATTAGAGAATGTGCTCTAAGCACTCACAAACCACTAAAATGAAAGGATCATGAAATCCATCCCTGTCACGAGATGAAGACTACCTTATTATGGACTTACCAGAACACTTCGTTATTTGCGTCACAGAAATGGGTACAACCAATTACGCAGCCACATATAACTGATATTTACGATAGGTTTATCTGTCACCTGCAAATATATAAAGTCGACCAGACAGCAGAACACACACCACAAGGCTGTACCGAATATGACACACATTTTGGGCACACCAAAAAAAAAAAAAAAAACAGCAATGAAAGTGCAACTCTACGGACAACTAAAGATTATACGCACCATATTTATGCTAACATTGGACTTCTTCTTCTACAGCATTCCGAGCCCTTGAAGTTTATTGCTGCAGATATCACCCGCCTCCATTCATCTCGCTGGTTGGTCTTCTCTTTCCATTTGGTGACACCAAGTGTTTGCAGGTCTGTCTGGACATTATCTCTCCATCGTCTTCTTGATCTGCCTTGTGGTCTACGACCATTCATCTTCCTTGTGTATACAGTTTTTACTTCTGTCATATGACATTCTCTCAGTATATCCCATCCATTTCAGTCTATTAGCTCTCATGATGCCAGTGATCAATGGAGATTTAAACAGATTATGAATTTGGTTGTTGCTTCTCACTCTCCATTCCCCGCTATTTGCATCTTTGATATGACTACAGATTCGTCGTGAGACTCTGTTTTCGAAAACCTGTAATAAGGCTTCATCTCTTTTAGTTGTGCTCCAAGTTTCAGAGCCATATAAAACTACTGCTCTTATCAGTAGACTATTATGAGACCTATTGGGTTTTCAGCGCATTTAGTGCATTTAATCGATAATCTTTATCATGAACAACAAGCAGCCATTAGAGCAGCTAGTGAAACATCGGACTGGTTCAAGGTGCAAAAAAGAGTGAGGCAGGGGTGCATTCTCTCACCCTACCTAATTAATATATATGCAGAAAATTTATAGAGAAATGTCAAAAATGACCAGTCTTCTCACGGTTATGATCTGCTCAAAATTGGTGGCAACCCTATTCTGGAACGCAGATGACACAGTCCTCCTTTCGAAAAGCGTAAAGGGAATAGAAAATGTATTATTGTCTGTCCAAAAGCACAGTTAAGATCAAAATCTGTTCTTTAATTTAAAGGAAACAAAAATAATGCCCACAGATAAAACTGGCTGTCATCCAAAAATAACAATAAATGATGAAGAAATTGAAAATATCACAAAATTGGAAAATCTAGGCTCTATAATTAATAGCTATGGAGACTGATTGACAGAAATTAAAAGGAGAATGGCCATAGCAATGCAAAGATTAAACAGCCTAAAATATCTATAAAGCACCAGCAAGCAAGAAGATCACAATTAGAATTTTGAGAGCATGCATCTTCCCTGTAGCAACACACGGATGTGAGTCGTGGTCTATCTCCCAGTCCTTCAGAAAGGGAATTGGGGTTTTTGAGGTGACATGAATATCTTGGACGAAAAAGAGGAGAAATACTGACATCTTGAAAGATCTGAACATCAAGGAAGACTGGCTAATAAACAGCATCCTGTCTCGAAAGCTGAAATATTTTGGTCATATCAAGTGCCACGACGGAATAGAAAAAATTATAGCAGAGGGCATGGTACCAGGAATGAGGGGCAGGGGTCGACAAACACGAATATGGGCATTTGATTTAAGTGTTCCTTGATATAAAAGTGCATGAGGGAGGAGGGCTGGCGAAAGATCCAGTTTATTTCAGGCAGACCGTGATGAGGGCGACATTCTGCTAAAGATCTGCTGCATGATGATGATGGTCTTATCAAAATGTTTATATATTTTGATCTTGGTGTTGCGTGACAGATACTTTGACTAGCAGATGTTGAAGGGCATAATACACGTTTATTTCCAGAATGTATTCTAGATTGTATTTCTTCTCTCAGCATGTCGGAGCAGATACAGTTTGCACCCAAGTACTTATTGGTTTCCGTTCGTTTGATTTTCATATTATCGACTTGTTTGTGGCCAGAGTTTCTATCCTTTCCCTGTCTAGTTATTATCATGTATTCTGTCTTATCTTGATTGATTATCTTGATACCATTGGACTACTAGTGCAAAACATGGATATTATCTAAAGCCTAAATAGGCACAATCATCACCCTGCAAAACGAGATGCCAGAGAGAAACCGCCAACCTAACCATCCGAGGAGACCGACAGACCGATTGTGGGAGCGACGCTTTGTACTGAATGGATTTATAAAAAAATAGAAGATAATGTTGTTTGCCATCTTGTTGCAAATCAAAAACCATCACAGACACTACAGATCAGTATGTCAGCTACAAGAGCAAGAGAACGGCCAATAACAAATTAGATCAACGCCATTCAGGACACTTCATGCCTTCATGGCGTGCCATCTATCTCTTACAGATTCGAAATGCCTTGCCCTCTTTTCAAAATTCATTTGTGCGTCTTGGCTCGAGAGTGTGTGTCTGTGTGTGTTATTGTGCGCGCGCATGCTTGTGCATCTTATATTTCGTTCTGTGGCTAAGTCGATGGGAACGCTTCGTAATGCTGGGATGCCTGGTTCAAACCAAGCTGCGGGCCATGGGCCTTGCATTGGTTTTGACAGTGGTATTAAGCAGTAGTATTAAGAGAACAATGGCAAACTAATGGACGTTCTGTAACGTCCTGTAAAGGATACACAACTAAGGTTTCTCAGAGGTAGGTAGTTATGTGCTTTACTGGGGAAAAAATCGTCACCTTCAACCAAAATCCCCGAAGGGGGAGCTTTAGGTTATAATTGTGACTAGGCTAAGTGTGCCATATAAAATGACTTAATATTGCACACCACCAAAAGTCCTGGAAAAGACTCCTTCAGTGTTGATACAGTCAAAGGAGACAGACCCAAATACTGCCCAGACCGGCTACGAAGTCGTCTACCGGCGAGCCAATGTGTAAACACACCCCCCCGGTCGTATATGAAAGTTACTTAAAAAAACAACATAACTTGAAACACTCAAGCAAAGAATCAAACAAACATTGCGCTCTAACATATTCATTCGTAAGGATCAACATTAAAATTGTTCTTGCCAACTTCGGAATGCCATGCCGCATAAAACTGGCAATCGAATATGCATGTCAGATTGGATGAGTGGCCCCCGTGATTTACTGTAAACAAATCTCATTTTCTGAGAGTGAGATATCAATCTAGGAATACGCTTTATAACTTTCGGCTTTATTTATTTATTACTCCCTAATTTAGACGCCCGCTTTCGGATCGGAACGTTGTGGGTTCGAGTTCTGACTGAGCAGGGCTGTATTTTTTTCTTCTCTTTTAAATGACCTTGACTCCCAGGTCGACCCAGCCTTCGAGTGGGTACCAGATGCAGTCCTGGGAAGTAAAGGCGGCCAGTGTGATGCTGACCAAATCACCCACTAAGAACCGATTGGTCTATATAAATATAGGTCTAGCCTTTTATTCCAAATAAGCCTAAAGGCGTGGAAAAAGGGACCTTCACTTTACTATATTTTGTAATTCAACTAGAATGAACTTGGATCAATCAACCACTGATCACTGGCATCATGAGCGCTAATATACTGAAATGGTTGCAGCATATCAAAAGAATGTCAGAGAAGCAAAAATTGTATACACAAGGGAGATAAATGGTCGTAGACCACAAGGCAGACCAAGAACACGATGGAGAGATAATATCCAGACAGACCTGCAATCACTTGGTGTCACCAACTGGGAAGAGAAGGCCAACCAGAGAGATGAATGGAGGCGGGTGTTATCTGCAGCAATGAACCTCAAGGGCTCGGAATGCTGAAAAAAAGAAGAACTTTGATTGAAATTCACAGATACAACGAAACAAAGGCATATCCTAAAACACACAGAGAAAAGATATACAGGCTCGATCCAAGCTGCGGACGATTTGTTAGCAGACCGCCGTGCGTTGGTTTCGACAAGTATATCCACAGTCGATCGTTTAGAAAGCAGTGGCCAACTACTGAATGTAAAATGGCCTACTAAAATCACAAAGAGCCCAGAAATGCTTTGGTTGTGACGTCCTGTATAGCAGCGGTTCTCAAACTGGGTGCCGCGAGCGTTTATCAGCAGTGCCGCTGCAATTATCAAGAAAAGTCTAGAAATTTCGAAATTAAAGAAAGACATGCCGATACTTAGAAGTTGAAATGTAAGTTGTCTTTCCTTGCATCTGTCAAAAAAGAGGGGTTTACTTGGTTTTTTTACACTCAGAGGTGTTTCATATTACATTCTCTCTCTCTCTCTCTCTCTCTCGTTCTCTCTCTCGTTCTCTCTCTCTCGCTCTCTCGCTTCTCTCTCTCTCTCTCTCTCTCTCTCTCTCTCTGTGTGCGTGAGAGAGAGAGAGAAAGAAAGACAAAGAGAGAGAGGGAGAGATCATGCAATGTTTCGTTCTTTTGGGGTTACTTTGCCAAAATCAAATTTGAAGATATTGCTAGCAAAAATATAAAGGTGTGTTTAAATTACATCAAACGAATAGCTGAACGAACGATGATTGAAAGGCGACTGTGTTCGTTCGTGCGGTCGCATTAAAGACAACTGAACACTAAATGTGTAGTTTTTTTTTTTTTTTTTAATTCTCTCTTCCTCGGTATTCAAACCGCTTTAATGGTAGCTGTGCCACAAAATGGGTTTAACTCGACAAGAGTACCACGGCGAACAAAGTTTGAGAACATCTCTTGTACAGGAAACGCAACCAATTTTAGAAACAATAATCTTCTCTTTCATCACAAAATTATGAAAGTGTTGCTTTTTCGAATCTATACTCTATTCGTCAGATAGTCCCTAAAATGTAGTGGTAGTAGTAGATTTTTAACCCACTAGGACATTACACACGCAGTAAACACCCGATGACACAAAGTGCCACCATGCGGATGAGGATCACCCGTGGAGAGGTCCCAGAAACCGCGTTCAGCCATTTGACCACATATATTGGTCTGGTTATATTGCGGCCCCTGGCAAGATCCAGGGTGGGCTTTTAAAGTAATGAAAAATTGCATCTCACAAGGAGATGACTGGATTTATTGTCAGTCCCTAAAATGACTTGCACAGAGTAGTCATCACCTTAACTATCGCGTCCATTTTACCATTCATCTCTACTTCTTGTTTACATAAAACTCTATGGCTAACCTCCAAATAACGGTCGGTAAAGATGGCAGCCGCAAAATATCCTTTCGAGCCAGAGTCACCTGACCTAACTTGCGGTTCTCCGGCGACTTAATTTGCGGTTCTCCGGCGACTACCGCCACGGCTACGAGTACCCCACGCCGCTCACGCAGCGTGGATTGAGGCTAAACTAGATGGCTAGGACCCACGAGCAGCAGCTTCCTCATCTCCTGAAGCTTAGCTCGTGAGTCCTAGCCATCTAGTTTAGCCTCAATCCACGCTGCGTGAGCGGCGTGGGGTACTCGGGGCCGTGGCGGTAGTCGCCGGAGAACCGCAAATTAAGTCGCCGGAGAACTCTGGCGGTTATCGCCGAAAAATCGCCGAACCGCAAGTTAGGTCACGTGACTGTGGCTCGAAAGGATATTTTGCGGACGCCATCTTTACCGACCGTATTCTGGAGGATAGCCAATACTTTTTTTTCTTTAGGCGCGGCATGGTCTCGATGCATTAGGTCCTCCTCGAGTGCTAGAGGTTCAGGACTCAGTCCCTGGTAAGGGCTGATATTTTTTCACGTGGACTTGGACTGGTCTCTGGGTAGTGAGATCGGACGCCCGTGTGCATTGCCGCGCAAGTAAAAAAAAATCCTTTGGCAGGTGGAAATCAAAAAAGAGTAGCCACACGGAGCTGCCCGGGCAAAACTTTGAGTTATAATCTACCCAAGTATTTCATGATCCTCGCCGGTGCGACCGAGCCTGTGCACTGTGCTGAGTTTCTTAAGATTCGGACTTGAGTTAGAAGAAGAACGGAGCCCTTTTGGGTTACAGCTATGTGCCATGATGTTGATCCATTGTTCAAAAACCTCCAAACCTCTTTTTGTTTGTTTTTGTTTAAGGGTATACCTTTATTTCGCTAGATCTGTTAATTTTATTTAAATTTTAACAAGGTTATTGTTATTGCGTAATTTCTTCCTTTGTGTACACAACCATGAAAATGTAAATGCGCTCAAAGGACTATGCATCTATGGAGACATTAGGAAAACCGCTTACGACAAACGATGCAGTGCTTTTCAGAGAAGAAGAGTTAGTCTTTCAGACGGTAATCTTAGAGGAAAAGTACCTTCTCATCTTGAAGTTAAGTTTCACAATGGGAGTTTAGGTTATTATACGTAAAGTTTTTTTTTTTACTTCACGTGTCCTTTCCCTAAACATTCTTTCATTGAATTGTTGCGATCTTCGTTCAAGTATTTTCAAGGAGTTATTCGCATTATCACTTGTAAAACTAATCTGATGTTTGCAATAATAAGACAACAAACTTAAACTGGTGATGGTGTTCTTTTAATAAAAGTGAATTAATTTCTTCCTCCTAGGATAAATTTATTAAAGTGTTGTGCGTACTTTAATTTGTATGTATGTATGTATGTATGTATGTATGTATGTATGTATGTATGTATGTATGTATGTATGTATGTATGTATGTATGTATGTATGTATGTATGTATGTATGTATGTATGTATGTATGTATGTATGTATGTATGTATGTATGTATGTATGTATGTATGTATGTATGTATGTATGTATGTATGTATGTATGTATGTATGTATGTATGTATGTATGTATGTATGTATGTATGTATGTATGTATGTATGTATGTATGTATGTATGTATGTATGTATGTATGTATGTATGTATGTATGTATGTATGTATGTATGTATGTATGTATGTATGTATGTATGTATGTATGTATGTATGTATGTGTGTGTGTGTGTGTGTGTGTGTGTGTGTGTGTGTATGTATGTATGTATGTGTGTGTGTATGTATGTATGTGTGTGTGTATGTATGTATGAATATGTGTGTGTGTGTTGTGTGTATTTCTATCTCATTTTGTTTGTGTGTGTTTGTGTGCGCCCGTGCGTGTGCGCGTGCGTGTGCGGACGTGAGTAAGTGTTATTCTACTACATACTACTATAGCTATTTGACTTTCTGTTGTTTTTGTAATGCTGTAAAACGTTTGGCTTATTAAGTCTTTAAAAAAATAAAAGCCTGCAATTTTTTTTCAACAAGCATTCTTTCTTCTTTCTCAGGTAAACACATTTTTTCGTTACCATCTCTCTCTCCCTCTGCCTTTGTCTCTCTCTCTCTCTCTCTCTCTCTCTCTGTCTCTCTCTCTCTCTCTCTCTCTCTCTCTCTCTCTCTCTCTCTCTCTCTGTTTTGCTCTTTTCGATAAATTGATATTATTTTCTGCCTGTCATTGATTCATTCATTGATTGATTCATTCATTCATTCTTGCATTATACCGCTGTGCCAGTATATATCACATAGGGCTCGCAATCTGTTCCTTCATTCCATTCTATCCTATACAGTTTAATATTACAGATGGAATTAGTCCAGCAGCTTTAGCCTCTTTCATCAACTTTCCTCTTAGAGTTCTTTTGGACATTTTCGACTAATTAATCCCTTTATTTCCCATTTCAATGCCTGTTTGGCGATTCTCTGTTGGTTCCTTTTGTGGATGTGTTCGATGTAGCGCCATCGTCTCTGTCTTATAACTGTTGATACTAGTGGGTGCCCAGTCACTTCTCTTACTTCTTGGTTCCTTTTTAATTCATACCATTTTTTTGCATCATTTGTTCCCCAAACATATTTTGTTTCCGAATGCATTTAACTTTTGTTCCAAGTCTTTATTGTGTTTTTTTTTTTTTTTTGAGTAGCATAATTTAAGTTAAGACTGAATAACCTGAGAACTCGAAATACATAACTTCGTTTTAAAACAGTTTAGGAATCCATATTTTGTTTACGCTATTGTATATATGTATGTAAGTTGCACCCCACCAGGACATCACACAAAGCGATAAACACCTAGTGACACAAAGTGCTACCATACGGATGAGGATCCCCCGTGGAGAGGTACCAGAAACCCCGTTCAGCTGTAGGGCCATATTATTGGTCTCGCTATGTTTAGGGTCCCCGGTAAAAGCCGGGGGAGGGGTGGGGGTCAAAACATGAATTATTTGATCCTACATAGGGACGGCATAATTCACGCTATTAAAGGCTATTGAAGCCTTGCCAGTGCCTATTCTCCGGTTTACTTAGCCTTTAATAGCGTAAAATAGTCTGCCATTCTACCCCCCCCCCCCACCCCACCTCCCTCACCACACACACACACATGTAAAAAAATCTCCTGCTGTAGAACAGGCACTAATCGTCTGCATAGAGTAGCTAGTATACTGTTGGCTTTTTCGTTGAAGATCAGAATGCTTAGAAATATACATCAGATAAAATATAAAAAGAGATCAAGTTCCAGTCTGAAACTTAGTAGACAATTTTCTACAGGCCTGAGGCGTATTTGCATAAAGTGCTATGTGTCGGTAAGCCTTTGCTTCCTACGGCATTTTCTTAAATGCATTTGTGGGCTGTGCTGACCTGAGAGGCTAGGCCAGTTTTGTTTACGTTCGCCTCGTGAAAATTCTAACTCGGGATCTTCGAGACGGATGGCAAGTAGCTAGACACTACATTCCTCTGAGCAATGAGGCTACAAATATAAGCCAGTGACCAAATGTTTTATGCACCACTGGCGAGAGAAGGAATTAAGAACTCTTTTCCACGCCTTTCGGGCGTATTGAGTATATAGACCTATGTTTTATAGACCAAACGTCACTTGGTGGGTGATGTGGTCAACATCATGCCGGCCGCCTTTACTTCCCATTACTGCACCTGGTACCCACGCAAGGCTTGGTCGACCTTTAAGCCAAGGTCATTAAAAAAAAAAAGTCTGGCTTCCGTCAGAAACCAAAACCATTACCTTCCGATCCGCAGGCGAGCGTTTAGCCGCCAGACCACGGCGGCTCCCTCCCTCCCAACGACGCGAACTAATTAGGTCGATGTAGCCCCAAGGGATGCGGCGTCCGTGGCTTAGGCGTTGCAAGTCCTATTCTTAATTCCAACATACTGCGGTCGAAACCCACTGCTGGCTGCGTGGGTTTATTGTTATACGAGGCGTCACAGGTCGACCCAGCCTTAAATTGGTACTAGGATGTATGTCCTGAGAAAGTAAAGACGGCCGGCGTAATGCTGACCACATTACCCACCTAGCGCCGAATGGGTCTGTAAAAATAAGGAAGCTCTTCCCATATACCCGATGCGCCTAAAGGATGAAAATTGATCTTTACCTACTTATTTACTTTAGCTCACATGAATGTTACTGTAAGACTATAGGAGGCATGTGGAGTGATTGGCTTTTGTATGTACTAAGTCTCTGAATAGTGCGGTTAGGTGACTAATGTGTACTAAAGTCTCTTTGGCCATGCTTTGTGTGGTGCCTTGTAGTTTCAGTAGGCAGTGATAGTGGCTACGATTTAGCTTGTTCCTTGTGGCATGCGTTTTTTGAGGCTGTTGACGCTGGCCTCTCCTTGCTCTTCTGTAGGAATCCAATAGTCGTTGTCGTCGTCTGAAAAGTGAAGGACCCTTTTCCACGCCTTCAGGCGTATTGGGCACATAGGGCTAGACCAGTTGTCGGCAAACTCATTAGTCAAAAGAGCCACACACACAAATCAGCAGCAAGACGATTACAATTCTTCTGAGTGCCAAATTTCTTTTCAAGAACCTGTCAAGAACCATGTTTTTTCGGAGTAAAAACCGATTTGTGGCCGACTGGCTGAGCCTCACTCAGGTCGCTAAAGAGCCGCATGCGGGTTGCGAGACACGATTTGCCGACCACTGGGTTAGAACTAAAAATTTAAAGATCAGTCAGCAGTCTGTGGGCGATGTGGTCAACATCACGCCGGCCGCCAGTAATTCCCCGGATTATACCTGGTACCCGGTCAAGACTGGGTCGACCTGGGAGCCATGGTCATTTAAAAAAAAAAAAGAAAAAAAGTTTTCAGATCCGTCGTTGTCTGAGAGAGCTCATTATGTGACTGGAGCGAGTTATAACCCTTTGTAGGATGTGTTAATCATACGAACGCATCAAGCAGTGACCCTGTAGTGACCTGTGGTGTGTTGTTTGTGGTGTCAATTGCTAGCTGATGATTGAGCGAAGTGTGTTCACACAGTTCAGTTGAATGTTTGGTGTCTCCGTGTTTCAAACCGTAAGACATTTTAATTAAGTAGTGTCGCCGATGGCACATTTTTATCTCATCTGTGGTTACTCATTTTGTAAAATTTTGCTTTTAAAAGACCTCGGAATATCCATGCTTTAGTTAAATCTTCAATGACCAGCGTTAAAATACTGTGAAGACCTGTGATTATATCTATATGAAAGATTTCACCGTTATAACTCAGATGCAAGCGTATTTCAAAGATGTCTGGATATCTATGTGCAAGGTTTCTGTATTCACAAAATGCATACTTATTTCCTCATCAGTCAGCATCCCTGTGGGAGTTTTTCATATTCTGTTAAGATTAAGGCCTATCTGAAGATCTGGGGAACGAATTTAAAGATCCGTTGGCAGATTGTTATATGGTTTACAGCGAGGCGGTAATTTCTGCCCCTTTCGACCCAACATATTCGATTTCAGCAAACCATTATGTGGTTAGCCTTTATAATATGTTTATTAAGGGAAATTGTGTGTTTTCTTTTTTTTTCTCTCTCCCTCTCAAGAAAGGGCCCCGAAAATCACAATAGCACAACTGTGTCTGACAAGCTGCATATTTAAAAGTGCAATCTTCACTATGTGGTCAGTTCCAGGATAATCTCCCCACCGAAACTGGGTCACGTTCCATTTATACATTTTTTAGACTCGTCTGCATTCCGGGGGATTACGAGTTGCCGTTATGTTGTTTTCTTTCAGGCTTTTCTTGCATTTACATGTTTCTTCTGAGAAAGAGAATGGCGCTGACATAGGTTGTAGCACTCTCTGGGAGGTTGTGCGTTAGACTAGTTTCTACATGTTGGTTTAATTCCCGGCACGGTAACTATAGCTTTCGATTTTTATGTTGTCCAGTGTGTTCTTCTATCTATATACTTCTTTCTATGAGTGCCTATCAATACACTTTCTGTTACTTAATTAATTCATAATATTTAACGGCCTCAAAGGTTACTCCTCTGTTTTTTTATAGGAATGATGTATACGCACCACAACCTAACAATCAAATACCTTTCTTAAATGTTTGTGTATTCTAGACAAAGCATTAAGGTCTACTGTGTTCGTAAATTGTTGCTGTGATTGTTATTCGACATATACTTCGTTAATATAAATTTATGTAACCTATCGTGCCATTTAAATGGTTTGAAATGGATTTCAAGTTGTACGATAGACATGGCCAATAGGACACCTTTTTGGGGGGTGCCTAGTTGATAATGTTCTTAGTGCACTTGTATTCACGGCGAGGCGCAGACGCCGTCTGGAGGTGACAGGTTCAATTACCGGCACGGTAACTATAGCTTTCGATTGTTATGTTGTCTAGTGTGTTCTTCTATCTAGCTACTTCTTTCTATGAGTGCCGATCAATACACTTTCTGTTACTTGATTAATTCGTTGAACTGACCAACTATGTTATCAGACACAAACGATACCTGAGGTTACTGTGCGCAATGTTTCTTTATTATGTCTGATGCAGGCGATTTCAAATACATGTGGCTATTAGGTAAACGCAGTTCTAGTTATATAACAAATGGGTCGCCCCACAGCTGCTTTGCTCCTGCGTCATCCAAAACTACACAGAATACCCATCCCTGTCTCCTGTGGTGCCAACGCAAAGAGCCAGTACTAGAACTAAAGTTTATCGTCGGTGTAAGCAACAGCTACAACAAATCAGTAATTAATCGCATGAGACATCACCAATTTCTGTGGTAACAGGTCAGTCACCATTTTCTGAATCTGCAGTTGACGAAACAAACCGTCGTGTTCATGCTAAACAGCATTCTAAAAAAAATATACGGCTCACAGTGTTATGCCAGGACTTCAACTTAATAACTGGATGACGGAAGATGTGACTTTTTCCTTTTTCTTTAAGAATCAGACGTATGCCATGAATTGTGAATGCACGGGCACTTGAGGCTTTGTTAAAGGTGTTTCCTAGAGTAGAGCGAGAGGTAGACCCAGAACCCGAAGTAAAAGGATAAAATAAGTGAAACTCTACAGCACCACGATGTGTCTTTGGTCGAAGCAGCCAGAAAAGCACGAAATAGGACCTTATATCTCCATCGACACCAGAAGCGGTAAAAGAGGACGTAAACAAGAAGTTTCCTAGAGTATAAGGTAAGAACCAGCCTTACTTAGAATATACAGTTTCTCCACAAGAATTCGAAATATCTTTACTTCTTACGACACATCCTCTTATTTGTTTAATCTAGGTTGACCTGAGAGCCGAAGTCATTCGTTAAAAAATCAACACCGATACGGATGAGGATCTAAGATTAAACAAAAGGAGTTAGTGGGCTTTTTTGATTCATTGAAAATAGGACCAGAACTTATCACAGGGCGTCCAATAAATATTGTAGGTACTTACCACCATGTTTCTGTCACAACAGTGCTTGAAAAGGATGCCATAAAAGAGTGCCGGTAGCGTTAGGTGCCATCAGGGGTGGAAAGTGGGTAGGGGTGGGAGGGAAGCAGTGAGTGATGGAAAAAAGTAAAGTAGAAATACGGTTTTAACGACTTGGGGCTTATCTAGTAAATAGCGCTAGCCATATTTTATAAACCGGGCATATTGAGAAAATAGTGCGAGCTATATTTTATAAACCGGGCATATTGAGTAAAAAGGGCTAGCCATATTTTGAAAACGGTGGGTATCTAGTAAATAGTGCTAGCCTTGTTTTATAAACCAGACATATTGAGTAAATAGTGCTAGCCATATTTTATAAACCGGGTGTATCTAGTAAATAGTGCTAGCCATATTTTATAAACCGGGCATATTGAGTAAAAAGGGCTAGCCATATTTTATAAACGGAGGCGTATCTAGTAAATAGTGCTAGCCTTGCTTTATAAACCGGACATATTGAGTAAATAGTGCTAGCCATATATTATAAACCGGGTGTAATTAGTAAATAGTGCTAGCCTTGCTTTATAAACCGGACATATTGAGTAAATAGTGCTAGCCATATATTATAAACCGGGTGTAAATAGTAAATAGCTAGCCATATTATAAAAACTGGGTGTATCTAGTAAAAAGTGCTAGCAATATTTTATAAACCGGAAATATTGACTAAATAGTGCTAGCCATATTTTATAAACTGGGTGTATCTAGTAAAGAGTGCTAGCAACATTTTATAGACAGGACATATTGAGTAAATAGTGCTAGCTATATTTTATAAACCGGACATACTGAGTAAAAGTGTTAACAACATTTTATAAACCGGACATATTGACTAAATAGTGCTAGCTATATTTTATAAACCAGACGTACTAAGTAAAAAGTGCTAGCTATATTTTATAAACCGGGCATATTGAGTAAATAGTGCTAGTCATATTTTATAAACCGGACATACTGAGTAAAAAGTGCTAGCAATATACTATTAACCGGGCGTATTGAATAAATAGTGCTAGCCATATTTTTTTAACCGGGCGTATCTAGTAAATAGTTCTGTCTTATTTCATAAACAAATCAGCGTTAGTTGGACGACGTGCTCACGTTCCAAAGTGATTTTTCTATCAAATCGGCCTCGGTTGAATTGCAGACCCCATAAGTCAAAACTGCTTTCACAGCCCTTTCACTTGCATTGACTTAGTAACATACATCGATCATCTTTCCGATGACCTAGATAGTTGTGCTCCCACTTGGATCTATAAATGCATTGAATAATCATCGTGTCTTCAGCATATAGTATCTCTGACCCAGATAGTCTACCGTTTTCTTTGGTCAGTCTATGAACCTATTTTTTTCGGGTGTATTAAAATGTGACAGTATGTCACTTCTTCTTCTTCCTCTTCTTCCTAATCTCCTTGTTCCTTCTTCTCCTCCTCCTCCTTCTACTGCGGCTGCTGCTGCTACAACCACTTCTACTACCTCTCTTCTTCTTCTTCTTTTTCTTCTCTTTTTTACAATCATCCGAGGACGTAATTGCGCTGTGCTCGTTTACAACCTGGCTGCGATTTTTGCGCCTTTCAGCCGACACATCTGACTTCTTTAAAAGCATTTGCTGCCTGGCTCACCCTTCCTGGCTATTCTTTGAAAAACATTTGTTTAACGTTTTTGAAAGTTCTAAAACTATTCCTCTTAGGTCTGTTAATTCTGCACAAATTTTGCTTTTGCCAGAACTGTTTCCACAAAACTGAAAATTTATCTCTCTTTATTAACAACACTTATACTGTAGCTTTGACACTTCAATCGAATCGATTCAATCAAAGGATTATTATAAAAACATAAATCCAACATCACACAGGCTCCAAATTGAAAAATTCAAACTCCCGTCTGCCCCTAACGGCAAATAGGAATCAAAATAAACGTTTGTATTCTCTATAAGAGAGATAGATAATAAATGTATATTGTCACAAAGCACATTTCTCAAAACTGTCTATGTCAATTGTATGTGCCATCTCTCCATGAATTCTTTAGCTGTATAGAATCAGGGAAGTAAGGGGGCAGACACAAAGAAAATATTGGGCAAAAACCGAAAAAGGGGCGGGGATGGGTGGGGGTTATGTTTCCTCAGCCATCTTACAAATTATTTTCTAAAGCGAAAAACAAAAAAGTTAGGTTCGGTTAGGTTAGATTAGCCCATACACAATTTCTAAGAGAAATTGCAAGGCCTCAAGTGGCTAAGCCTGCATTATTTCCTTAAAATAATAATAATAATAATAATAATAATAATAATGATAATAATAATAATAATAATAATAATAATAATAATAATAATAATAATAATAATAATAATACAACAATATGCTAAACAGTAAATATACATAGAAATTGATTTTAAAGAAAAGTATTTTAAAAATATCTTACAAAATGGAGCTTCTGCACATTGTAGGATGGGGGGGGGGGGCGGAGCAGGGTAGCCCCTTACAGATTGTATTGGGATTGGAGCTACAGGGACCTAGGAACAAGAGGACAGTGAAAGAGAAGTGAGAACGACTAAAACTAATAATCCTAATTTTTGTTATGTGTTGTTCAGAGGCAAGTGGCAGCGTTTCACAATCTTTGGTCTATCCGTGTTCGTTTTTCTCAGATAGCGATTTAGAAGGGAAAAAAAAGAAGGTTCTCCTGGGTTCAGGGCTACTGTACAAAAGTCACACCTCGAAAGATATTAGAGCTTCACAACTTAATATTCCAACACGTGGCAACCAAACACCATTGCAGAGACATTATTCATACATAAATAAATAATTATTAAATATATATATATATATATATATATATATATATATATATATATATATTTACATTAATCAGCTAGTAGGACTTATAGTTTGTTAAATAGAATGGCAGATTTACTGTCCTAAAGGAACTAAGAAAATTATAGAACCCGCAGAGAAAAGGTGGTAAAAAATAATTTTCAGAAACCCTTGCCACTTTTAATATTTGTTGTTTTGCCTCTAGAATTGGACCTAGCGCTTATTGCAATACCCTGAATTCTGTTATGTCGGTTGTCAGTTCAGCTCAGAATATTACTACATAAACACCGTAAGCCATTTTCCTTGGAACAATGTAATCTGATGTAATTATGAAGAATGTTTGTAATTGTATCATATATCTTGTTTTGCTCTTCAGTTTATCTGCAATTAGGAGCGTGGCAACACAGCAATCTTTAGGTGGCACTTTTTTCCGATTTTTCTAGCAGGTGGGGCTTAAACTTTGTTTAAGAGCGCAGTAGTAACAATCATAAGCCCCATCACACTGGCAACTATGAACCTCTTTTTATTGCAGTGAAAAAGTTGAAAATGTAATGTTAGGTACTTGTAAAAAGATCTAACGGCCTCTAAACAAAATATAAGGAAAAGATATAAAACCGAACGAAAAGTATATCAGTGAGCTTCACAATATAACAGACACAAACAAAACGTGAACTCTGAGGCCTATGGAGCTTTCATCATCACATGCATAAATTATACAATACTAAACAAATACACGATATCACTTATCTTTGTATCTCTGAACAGCCGGGTCGATTTCTTGCCAATAGACTGGCGGGGCACATGGAAACGGGAAAATAATTATTTTGTGACTCAAGGATAAGATGAAACTATGTGGGCAGTTCAGTCCCCTAGAATTTAAATAAAGCTGTGTTGGCAGTTTAGTCCACTGGGCGCCAGAGGTCCCAAAGTGTATATAAAGCGATTTTCAAGAGACTTGCGAACTCTTTCGCCGTGGACATCTAAGAATGGCCCTAAGAATTGCATTGCAATGGTACTGGTTTCAGGGCGCCGTTCTGCACGTCCAAAAGATGTTGTCTAAACCTGTCAGTCAGTCGTTAACCCGTTTCACCGTAGCATTTTATGCCACACCTCTTGCGGTTAATGGCGTAAATTACATTACGGCTCGTGCAATAGAATGCTTCACGTATCTGGAAGGTGGCATATGGGGATGCAGGCTGGTACCCTGAGCCACATAAGGACAGGTCCTGCATACAGGTCTGTGGCAAGAGACCGACCCGAAGTGGGACCCAGAATCAGGACTAGAAAAAAAGTACGACATGGCTCAGTAGAGGGTAAGAGAAGAAGAGGCAGACCAAGAAAGATCTTGATACGGAACTTGACTGAATGGACAGGTCTTAGACATGCAACAGTGAAGTCCGTTACATCAAATCGTCAATGGGGGAAGTAGCTAATCTGATAGTCAGCAGCAACTGGTGACCTAACGATACACAGGGTCACGTGACGATGGTGATGTAAATCACAGTAAACATAATAACACTACGAGCTGTGATTATCGATTATTGACCGAGTTCCAGATTCGTACATAATGGCCATAATGGGTGATGTATTTTTCTTTGTTGTGTTCTGGAACAAGACGTGTGCTATAGATGCTATTTATGTGCTGGCTGTGGCTGCAACTTGGCCGAGTACATGTGGAGATTGGTCAAGTATATTTTTAATCTACTCGTGCAGTTATTCGTCGAAAGAAGTTGATTTTCAGCGATGACGCCTGGTCTCGCAGTGTTTTTAAGGAGGCAATCACCATATGGTTTGCCAGATCAAATCCTGTCTGTTTTGCTAATTCAGGACACCTTGTATGGCTACGGCATTCACTTGAAGTATCCAGCGTATCTGACTCAATTAGTGACTGGAATCACTGACATAGGCGGTTGAGCAATTATGGGCCAAGTGCTCGTTGCTGTGATGCCGGAACCGTAACGGCTAACTAAAGATAATAACAACTGCTATTTTTAGTATGTGCCGAATAGCAAAAAATAATAATATATTTGAAATAATAGGACTTGATAAACACATGCCTAAAAAGAGAAAAACTATACATCGCAATAGGGGGTGCACTTAACCTACTTGCAAATGTTTAGGACGTCCGTCTTCTTTTTCCTTGTCTTCTATCCCTTGATCGAGCAAAATCCATCAGTCAACTCAAGCCAAGTCGTTCTATCCTTTGATATTGCATGTAGCTCTCCCCATGTCCTCCCCATCTTTTAAACTTCACTTTCCAACTCTCTTCTCGTTGTGTTTTTTTAGTTTTCCTTTATTTCCATACCCCTGCGGGTTCCAGTGCAAAAACATTCTAGTTGTATTGTTCTAAGGTTTTTATCAGCGTGTGTCCTCTCCAACGAAGTCTAGCTTAGCCCCTCAAAAATTATGGGTGGGGGGGGGGGGGGGAGTGAGGGCTCACAAAGCGTGGGCCATAAAGTTCCAGCACCTATGTCTGTAATATACACAAATCCCCGCACAGCCAAACATGACAATCTTGTCACAGTTTGCAGAGGATTTATTTTTCTGTACAAATTTGTTGACACAATTTTGAGGTGTTTTTGCGGGAAAGTCAGGAACCTTAAATGCGCCGCACGAACTGTTTCACAATGAACAAGAGAATTTTTAGAAAAAAAGTATATTGTGCAAAAAAAAACCGGGGGGGAGGGCGGGGGGGCGGGGGGGGGGAAGGGGGGGGGTGGGGGGGGGGGGGGGGGGGGGGGGGGGGGGGGGGGGGGGGGTGGGGAGGGGGGGGGGGGGAAACTGTGCGGCTGAAATACTAAAAAGGAAACAAGAACTACTGTACTTGCATAATTTTAAATTACGAAGCCGCAGTGACAGTGACATGGAAATATAAAAGGATATCCGCGAACAGTCAGTGTGATCTGTGAAATGTTTGCTCGGATTATTGATTTTTAATGTAAGACGAAGTTCTAAGCTTGTTGGGCGCATCATAAGAAAAAAAAGCAGAGATTCAGCCCCCCCCCCCCCCCCCCAACCCCGGCGAGCTACCTAAGTTGGTTAAACCAGCTGCACGGCGACCAGGTGACGAACTCCTTGTGGTGCGGGTTCACGCTTTGGGGGATGCAGAAAAGCCACATATTTCCTAGATTTACGGCATCTATCATGGAATCAATGCCGAAGGGTTGCGATATCTATAGTACCGAGCCAAAAAGTTTACAACTGAAGGTTCCTGACACCCCACCCCCCGCCCCCTCCCCAACAATAAAAAAAAGAACCATAACAAGATGTGTTGATGACAGGTTTTTAAAATTATTGCAGAAAGGATGAGAGCTGAGTGTCTTTAAAAAAATGAAGACTAAACGCAAATGTTCACAACAACAGTCCTGAAATCCCATGATATCATTGTGGAAGACTTTTCTTCTTGCTAGTCACACTCGCCATCACCATGGTCTGTGAATCCCATGCCTCCTCATAACAGCTCTTCTTTCTTTTCTTCTTCTCTTTCATCTTGTACCTCAGTGAAGTGTCGAAGAGTTGGGCGAGGTGGGGAGGGGGTGTAACGTTTATTGATAAGCTCTGTCAAGAGCACTATTCAGACTGATGTTCATTTCTGCAAGGCTGTTATTAATGCCATCACTCCCATATTTTCCAAAGTCCTCTGCTCGCTCTATACCCGTTGCAAAATTTTATTATGGCTCGCTGTGGTAGATAGTATCAGGGCAGTCTTGCTGGGTGTCCAAACCCCTTCATTTGTTGTTCTTTGATGACATGTAAGACCGGTTTATTCCTAGCATTCGTCTGATTGCGTATTCTGTCTTTCCTTGTCTGAAAAGACGAAAAAGTGCCAATCACATAATACTATCGTCTGAAAAGACAGAAAATGCCAGTCATATAACACTATCGTCTGGATAGACGAAAAAGTGCCAGTCATATAACACTATCGTCTTTAGAGACGGGAAAATGCCAGTCATATAGCACTATCCTCTGGAATGACGAAAGGGTGCAGATCATTAAAAAAGCAACATATGAGAATGTTTCACCATCTGACAAGAATGCCATGATACTAATTGCCACAGAAAGCAATGCTGAAGAAATATAATAGACACAGAGGAAGGGAAATATTACGTTTAGACGAAACGATGGCATCAAGATCAGGCTAAGAGAAATGAAGAGCAACTTGAAAATTGTGGGGCAAAGACCACGCAGAAGATCCGTACATCTCCTCTCAAACAAATAACCAAAGAAAGTGAAGAAGAAGATTAATTGGACACGTAAATTGAAGGTACAATCAGCACACGGACTGATTCGTCTTGTTGGAAATAGCAGGATGTGGACAGTGCGTGGCACTTGTTGAAGCTGATGATTCACTGACACCAATAGGTAGTAAAATAAAAAAAATATATATTTACGTTGTATTTGTTGCATTCTTTGTACAGAGACTTACCGATCTAGAAGTGTTAGTTATTCATAATCATTAGCAGCATCATCTTCGTCACCGCCATAGTTGCTCACATCACCTATTGTCATTAATACATTTACAGGTCGGCTGCAAGAATCAAAAATGCGCTCAGTCTTTAACGAGACCATGTGGGTGAGCATCACCGTGAAGAGGTCCCAGAAACCGCGTTCAGCCTTTAGGCCATATTTATGGCCAGGCTATATTGCGGTCCCTGGTGCTTTAAATAACGAAAAATTTCATCCTTAAAAGCACGGGAATATTGGTGTAACATTTCATGAAGCATCTCACTGGCTGTCTCTTGATGTCTGTCCTGATGTTTTATCCCAGCACACATTAAATTTCCTTCCTCCTCCTGCATATCTTTAAACAAAAAACTTGCCTGTTTATGTGGTCGGATTACTTCATTGCCCATATATCTGCCAGTCTTCTTTCTTCTTGTTCTGCTTCGCAATGACTTGTTGCGAGTCCGACTCGTAATTCTAACGTACCACGATTGGAAACATACCGCTGGCTGCGTGGATTTTTATCAGGTATGGGGCGTCGCAGGTCGACCCAGACTAAAATAGGTACCATGTTATATATCCTCGGGAGGTGCTGACCACATTACCTACCAGTGCCGATTGATCTGTAAAAATATGAGTTCTCTTCCTATATGCCTGGTGCGTCTAAAGGCGTGAAAAGCGATTTTTACTTTACATACTTACTTCGCGATCACTGTTCGTATTTACTACTTGCATTGTAGGCAAGGGAATCCTTGAGCCGAGGACTAGGACCGCATAGCTAGTGCTGTCGCCACGGACTGTGCAGGTTGTGTTTTCATTGTTTTACCCAGTCAGAAAACAATTTCTACAGCCTTAACGAGGATTCGAACCCAGATCTCCTACAGGGGAGTCCATCGTCATTAACCATTCTACCAGCCGCTCCTCTATGTCTATCAATTTTAGTAAGAGTGTTTTTAAAGGCTATGTGAAGTCAACCGTTGTGTATAGCAGTGAATCACGGAGAGTCAGCAGATCATTTGAAAACTATATTGAAGCTACTACAGAAAAGCGGAATTATAGAAAGACAATGAAAACAATATAGAAAAATGTCTCTCAACCTTTCTAATGCCGCGACCCTATAATATAGTTCTCTTCATGTTGTGGGGACCCATTCATAACTTTAATAAATATGTGTTTTCTGCTGGTCTTTGTTGTAATCTTATTGGCCAAGAGTTAGTTTCTTCTAGTTGTCACAGGACAGGTGAAAAGTTCACACAGCGGCCACGGGTCGGGTCGTTACCTGGGATACGAGCTAATTGAATTCTGGGTGATTAACACAAAGGCTCCTGCGGAACACAAAGGATTCTGCAGCCAAGATATTTCCCTTGTCCAAGTCGGACGTTCCCTCTTTGTGAGGTTTGGATTAACCGTTGCTTACGGGAGACAGTTTGTCTATTTATTTCTTATAATGGCAGGAGTCCATTGAGAAAGATTGTATATCATAAGAGTAGATAATAGAGATTTATTATCGTTCATGTTTTATTGAATAATCATCATCCTCTTGTGACGTGTAACTGTAATGCCATTAAAGTTCATGTGGCCTGTCACAAGCGTTATTGTTGACTTGTATTAGATGATGCTGTGTCAAGTGTGCTAGTTATAGTATGCAGGACTTCACTGTAGCACATCCATCAAGGAGATATCCAGCGGAATGTTGAATAGGCACCCTAGGCCTAAATACTTGGTTCTTGAAGATACAGTGTACAACAGAGTGTACAACAAAGTGTACAACAGTCTTGAGCGACCCCTGTGAATGGGTCACGATCCTCAGGTTAAGAACCGCTGATAAAGAGAGTTAAACTGCCTAATGCGCGTGAATAGAAAGACGTTCCATCATCATCATCATTATAAATCACTTCTGTCGCTAAGCGATGCAAGGAGAAATCATTTGCGATGCGGTGCACGCTGGCCGATACTGGCTTGTGACATGGCATTGTTGATCTGCTGTTTCTCTATGAATCTTGTCTTAATAATGGTGACAACTGGTAGGTATATAAGCGCATTTGCTTTCTGACATTTGTATACTTTGTCATTCCCTTGTGGAGTGCAATTTTACTTTATTTTAACACGCCACCGTGGCTCTTGCCAGGGGCCGCAATATAGCCCGGCCATAAATATGGTCCAATGGCTGAACGCGGTTTCTGGGACCTCTCCACAGGTGATCCTCGTCTACGTGGTGGCACTTTTTGTCATCGGGTGTATATCGCTTGTGTGATGTCCTAATGGGGTGAAATGTACTACTACTATTGACATTTGCTTTCTATTTCTCTGTCAGTTCTACCATCTTCCCTGATCACACATCCTAGATATTTAAATATCATAACTTGTTTCTGCACAGACTTCAGAAAAAGTAATTCAATCTCCTGTACACATCTTAATAATAGTTTTTTTTTTTTTTTTTAATGTTTATGTACCTTCCTTGACACAATTGTTCGTTTGGTCTCTCTCTCTCTCTCTCTCTCTCTCTCTCTCTCTCTCTCTCTCTCTCTCTCTCTCTCTCTCTCTCTCTCTCTCTCTCTCTCTGCGTATTCGCTCATTGACACCTATGATCACCTGACTATCTCTCTCCCTCTCACTATTAAAATTTGACACTTTTCCACTCAGCCACACCCCCCTCTCTCTCTCTCCCTCTCTCTCTCTCTCTCCCTCTGTGAGTCTTTATTATTTGACAGCTTGATTCTTTAAAATTTTTCTTTTTTATTCACTGATTGATAACTTAGTTCCTTTAGTCTCTTTCTTTTAACTCACTGAATGTTCTCTATTTGACACATAATTACTCTCTCTCTCTTATCTCTCTCTCTCTCTCTCTCTCTCTCTCTCTCTCTCTCTCTCTCTCTCTCTATTTCTCTCTCTTACTCTCGTTCACGGTACCCCCTACCTGACGACTTTTTCCCTCTGGTATCTCTCTTTTTAGTGATTACCTTTTGATAAATATGAACCTCTTGTCTTTCTCCCTCTTTCGCTCTCTCACTTTGTATACCCTGTTTGACTATGATCTTTCCTTTCTCTATCTCTATCTCTCGATCTAACTCTTTTAGTGTTTCCTCCGGGTCAACTAAATGCCTTCAGTCTCTATCGCCCCCTCCCCCTTTCTTTCTCTCTCTCTCTCTCTCTCTCTCTCTCTCTAAAACTTTCTTATTTATTTTACCTCTTTGATAAAGATGTTCGCCTAGTCTGTCTGTCTGTCTGTCTGTCTGTCTGTCTGTCTGTCTGTCTGTCTGTCTGTCTGTCTGTCTGTCTGTCTGTCTGTCTGTCTGTCTGTCTGTCTGTCTGTCTGTCTGTCTGTCTGTCTGTCTGTCTGTCTGTCTGTCTGTCTGTCTGTTCTGTCGTCTGTCTGTCCTGTCTGTCTGTCTGTCTGTCTGTCTGTCTGTCTGTCTGTCTGTCTGTCTGGTGTCTGTCTTACTCTGTCACACAGTGTTTTGCCCTCCTGGTCTTTCTAATGTTTCAATATTCCTCACTCTCTCACACAGTTGCGTTAGTAACCCTTGAAACTCCTCTCTCCTCGTCTTACTCTCTCAATATTCCCGTACTCCCATTGACAGTCGTCTACCATAAATCTCTCTCTCTCTAAACCTCTCTCCTCTCTCTCTCTCTCTCTCTCTCTCTCTCTCTCTCTCTCTCTCTCTCTCTCTCTCTCGCTATCTCTCTCTCTCATCCCCAATGCTTCGTCCATAACAAATATGTTCTCCGGGTCTCTCTACCTTTCTCTCTCAAACACGCATTCACATTTTCTTCTTCAATGACAACTATCTTCCTATGGTCTCTTTCTCCTGCTCTCACATATTGTTTATGTTATTTCCTTGATAAAGATGTATCTCTGGTCTTTCTCCCGCCCACTCTCTCGCCCAATCTTCCTTCCAAGACAACTATCTTCTCTGATCTCTCTCTCTCTCTTACTCTCTCACTCACTGTTTAAAATTTCCTGTTTGACATCTATGTTCCACTATCTCCCCCCCCCCTCCCTAACTCCCCCAGCTTAAGTTTCCTCGTTAATAACCATATTCCACTGCTCCCGCACAACCCACTTTTTTTTTCTATTTTAGTGATCCCTCGGTTAGTGAACACCCGTTGGCAACTATGTTACACATGTCATTTCTCTGTCTCTGTCTCTCTCTCTCTCTCTCTCTCTCTCTCTCTCTCTCTCTCTCTCTCTCTCTCTCTCTCTCTCATACATAAACACACCAACATATACATACTGTTTCTGTTCCCATCTAGCCTCTCTCAGTTTCTCTATACTCTATCTCGATATATTTCTCGCTTATTGATTATGTTTCCTTATTGTTACACTTGGTCCTCCCTCGCCCCCCCCCCCCCCCCCCCCCCCCCACTCCCCCCCCCCCCCCCCCCCCCCCCCCCCACCCCCGGTCCTCTCAAGCACACGGAGGACCGGTTGTTCTCCGATCTAAAGTTTATCTAAATTTTAAGGCAACATGGGTACCGCCGTAGTGATGTAGCTAGGTCATGAGTTCAAGTCTTGACAGAGCCGAAGAGTTTTAAAAAATGACCTTGGCTCCCAGGTCGAGCTCAGCCCTAAATGGTGAACAGGTGAAGTTATGAGAAGTAAAGGCGACCGGCATAATGTTTACGAGACGCTCATTGGAATGCCCCGAATGCTGTGATGTCGGTTCTTGAATCAGCTCAGCTCAACTACCAAGTGCCGATTGATCCTGAAAATATCCTAGGTGCCAAATACGCATAATTGCATGCTCTTTCTTCTTCTTCTTCACTTCATCTTTTACCGCTGTGGGTGTCGAGGGAGATATAAGGTTCTGTTTCTACAGCCTTAACGAGGATTCGAACCCAGTAAAGCATGCTTTTTACTTCTCCTTATTTCTTCTTCTGCCTTTCTAACATCCAATGGAGCATAGGCCCTCAATCAACTCACTCCAAGTCGTTCTATTCTTTGCTATGGCTTGTAGCTCTCCCAATGTCTTCCCCATCTATTTTAACTTCACTATCTAGCTCCCTTCACGTTTTTAAAAAAAGCAAAACACCTCTTAGAGAGGTATACGCAATAGATCCTTTAGTACAGTACTAAAGAGTCACTAGAAAACTCCACCATACATTTGTTATAGCATGAATTTATTCAAATAAATTTGTTGTCTTAAAAGGTCTTACCGACCTGCATGACCTCAATAATCCAGCAAGTTAAAGTGGTAATCCTTGAAAGAAAAGAAACAAATGTCAACATATCGGTAACAGTTGCAGTTTGTCTGCTCTTGTCTGTCCTGTCCAAAATGCGAGCATTTTTCCATATCAGCGATAACGGCATCTGGTTTATCCCTGGTCTGTTGTTTTTACTTCTTTCAATACCCCACGTCTTCACACCGCTTCAGATAATAAGGCCATTGAGAACTGCGATTTCTTAAAACATACAAAGGACACGACAGAATTATTTCCAGCCCTTGTTTGCAAAGTACAAGAGGAATGATAACACGTAGAATGCTTAATGTTAAAGCAGAAAATGGCAGCCTTCTAACCTGCGCGCTGGCTAGGCTTCTGTAAATATAAATATATGTCTGGCTATGTACAACTGTAGCAGCTTTCAGCTTCTTGTTATTGCGAAAACTATCGCCATTAAAGAGAAACCTACAAATGAACACGATACTCTTCTTAAGTCATCTTTACCTTCCATATCTTTAAAGAAAATGTCGAAGAAGACGATGTAAAATATGGTCCCAGTTGCCAGACTTTGTAGAATGGCTTCGGGTACAGTCACGTCTGAATACAACGATGCACCAGACGATATGAGAATTCCTGTGATGATTCCTAACGTGGAGATGAGGGTGAAATGTTCCTATACATAAAAATGTCATACCTTGCTTTTCTTCGCCTCTGCATAGATCCATTCCTAATTTAAATGCTAACACACAGCGATGAACGACAATAGCGAAACACAGAGCCCAGACACTGCTTTTGACGCTTTGAAGACCAAGCGCCATACCTTCAAAAATTCCATGGAATGATAGTGCCATTATGTAAATGATTGAACGGAAGTAGGCGTGGTTTGCGTCCGTGCGAGATAGTTCATCTACTACTCTTTTAACTTCTAAGTCTTGAAGGACGGAACTGGATTCTGAGATTTTGTCGAAACTGACATCTCTGGACATCGTGAATTTACGGGTGTCAGATTCTGAATGTTCACATTCTCGTCGGGTGGAGAACACCCCAGAGTCGACGTCTCGTTCATGGGATGAATCCGCGGGGGGTTTAGTGATAGAATCTCTGGCATTGTTGTTTCCCATGTCGACACCAACGGAAACTGACCAAGTGTGGTCCTCTCTGCCGTGTTCTGCAGCATTGTTGTCCTGCTCAATCTCTGGACTGTGCGTGATAACAGGATACTGGTTTCCCTTTCGGTGGAACGCTGGTTCGTGTGGAGGAACTGGGGGAACTGGCTTGTGAAGTATTTGCTGCTGTTCCAGGGTGAACGGTTTCCTAGGTAAAATGGGAGGTGGCGATGATGAAGATCGAGACTTTGACACCGGTTCTTGATGTTGTTTGTTCTCTTGTTGAAGAAGCTGGTTAGCTTGATGATGAGGGTGATGATTTGGTTGACTATGTTGGTGCTGGTGGTTGTCTTTCATCGAATGTAAAGGAAGATGTGGAGCATGTGAATGCAACATGGGATTGGTCGCGTTTTGAAGTGCCTTTACTTCACTGGGTAGGCACGTAGATACACCATCAAGTGAAACTCTTGAAAATGTTCTCAGTAAATGGGTGCTAACTTCTGTGTAAGAGAATGGTTGCGAGTGACCAATCCCATTTGGCTGAATTGGTCGAATGGGTTTTATGCTGATTGTGTGAACATGGTTGGGGATACCCTGAATATGATGGTTGCTTCTGTTCATGATAGCGATGTTAGATGTTGGCCCATTTTCCAGCAGGCTTTCTTTGACTTCAGTTGCCGAGTCAACACTTTTCCTATCCGATTCTGTTTCATGGAAACTCATATCGTCTTCATCATCAATAAGAACGTTATCGTCGTATTCGTCGTCGTCCTCATCACCGCTGAAAGTCTTGCCTCCACCATTATTGCCATTTGGAGACACATCCTCGTCCAGAGTTGACCTAAATACCTGTACAGTCTGTTTAGCTGCTGCGTCAGCTTTAGCTTTAGCTTTTCTAGCTTTCTTTAACCTCCTGTTGGCATCTGATTCCTGCGCTTTGACATAAAGAACCTGTCAGAGATAAGAAAGAGTATGCTGTTTATTTGTTACTTCTAAGCAAACATGCTTCCTGAAAGTGTGCGTTCGTTTTACTAATTGTATGGTTCGGTGGCAATTTTCTGGGTGATATCTGGGGTTCGTGACTTGAGTTACGAAGCTCGTGCTTTGTGCCACGCAGGCAGAATGCTAGCAATTCTGATGAGAGAGACCTGGCCGCTGGAGAGAGACCGAGCACTGAGGGATAAAACCTGGTGCAATCAAGTCAAATCTGGTGAATTTCGGGAAACGCGGGGCACCGACTTGGATATGTGGTTAAGCCATTCGCCTAGATGCTGTAAAGGTCTTGGGTTTGTTTCATTGACTGTATTTTTTGGTTCATGTGTACAATAGTTAATTAGATCTCTTAAGGAGTCACTGGAGCTCCATAGTTTATACTTCGTGTGACGCTCTTGGCAGATGGCTAGCCCTTCTCAAGCGAGAGACAGAATGAGAAAAAAGAGACAGGCACAGAGAGAGAGAGAGAGAGAGAGAGAGAGAGAGAGAGAGAGAGAGAGAGAGAGAGAGAGAGAGAGAGAGAAAGAGAGAGAGAGAGATAAACATACGGACGAAGAAGTAAGACTTATTAGGATAACATCTGTTATAATAGAAGATATCAAATCGATTTTGAAATTATTATTAACACATTAGTACAGCAGGTAATTTTCTTTTAAGTAGTTATACTACTTGGTAAGCAAAGAAGACACCAGCGATTGTAGTCGGTATTTTATGCATAGATATGTGTGTATATATATTACACGGGGCATAGAAATAGAAGCAGGCACAAAAAAAAATGAAGAAGGGAGCTAGACAGTGAAGTTAACGACAGTGAAGTAAACAAGACAGGGAGGACCTAGTGTGAGCGACATGCAATAGCAAAGAAAAAAACGACTTGGTGTGAAGTATTATAGGGTCTAGGCTCAATTGGATGTTAGAATGGCAAAAGACAAATGAGAATAATAATAAGAAGAAGATATGTGTGTGTGTGGATGGCTATGGATGAGTAATGTGGTAAACATTGCTTTACTTAGTAGGACATTTCCTGGTAGCATTTGCTTTCTCTAATATTTCCCGATACCCATTATTTGCTTGGTGGACATTTATCCGTTTTGATGGGCAAGTTGTAGCCTCGGATTGTGTGTTTTTGAATTAGTTCTTCTTTTCTCCTTCTTTTGTCCTACTGCATGTACTGTACCGAGAGGACTCTTCTGGTGTTAATGGGGAGGTGAGTGGTCTCTCTCGAGGCATGACGTCTGCCTCGAGTGCAGTGGGTCCCGAGTTCAGGTCCCGGTAAAGGCTATGATTTTTTTCACGTTGACTATAAGTAATTGCCCCTGGTCTCTGGGTAGTAAGATCAGACGCCTGTGTGTATTGTTGAGCACATAACAATCCCTTGGCAGTTGGAAATCAAAATGAGTAGCCTAACGCCGCTGCCCGAGCATCATTTTTAGTTGAAAATCTACCCAAATTATTTCAGGATCCTCGCTGGTGTGACGGAATTAGCATCTTCGGGCTCAGACTTCAGTTAGAAGTAGAACGGAAAACTTATGGGTTACCACCCTTGTGCCATGATGTTGATCCGTTGTTAAACCTAAACCTAAAACCTAAACCTGATGTTAATATCGTACTGTGTTTCTGTATTGGCTCTTTTACTTCCATTCACTCATCTCTGACTTGGTCGGCATCTTCTCTTGCAGCCTATTGTCCTCATATTGTAGGCTCTAACTGCTGGTTGAATTTGTTTACTGCGACCAGATGAACCGAATAATTGGATCCTTTGATGTTCTATGAAAATATTTACTGGTACTGCCCCTATATGGTTTTTAGTTATTTATTAGGGGAATTTGTGTGTGAGTTAAATGTATGTAAGATAGTGTGTGGTCATGATTGTTGACCATGTATTATGTATGTATGTAGATGTGTGTGTGCACACACACACA
>CAJHNH020002817.1:62500-92796 GCA_905116865.2 Candidula unifasciata
AAAAGGTTTCTCTGTTCTGTTTTTGCTGTTTTAAATTAAAAGGCTGTTAGATACCGATTGTGGGTGTTTGTTTTCTGCTACGTGTACACAAACTATTTTGCTTTGCTGTCTGCAGTAAAGGGCGTGACTCCCACATTAATGGGCTAAAGTGGTGACGGGGCGACACGTGATAGTTTGAAACCTAACTAGATCGAGACAAAACTGCAGTTCCTTTTTAAATGTGGATTAATGTCTTCACTCCGTTGTCTCAGAGTTATTATTCTACTTCATCTTAATCATCTTCTTCTTTATCTTCTCTTCTTCGTTTCTTCTTCTTCTTCTTCTTCTTCTTCTTCTTCTTCTTCTTTCCTTCTTCTTCTTCTTCTCTTCTTCTTCTTTCTTTTCTTCTTCCTTCTTCTTCTTCTTCTTCTTTCTTCTCTTCTTCTTCTTCTTCTTCTTCTTCTCCTTCTTCTTCTTCTTCTCTTCTGCTCCTTTCTTCGTCTTCTTTTCTTCTTCTTCTCTTCTTCTTCTTCTTCTTTCTTCTTCTTCTTCTTCTTCTTCTTCTCTTCTCTGCTTCTCTTCTCCTGTTCTGCTTCTTGCTTCTTCTTCTTCTTCTTCTTCTTCTTCTTCTTCTTTTTCTTTTCTTCTTCTTCTTCTTCTTCTTCTTCTTCTTCTTCTTCTTCTTCTCTTTCTTCTGAATATTCTTTTCATCATCATCATAGAAGCGACAAGTTCCACATGGGTCATTTGATAATAGATATTTTCGATAAACCAGTTCGCCCTGTTTGTGCGAAACGATAAGCACACAGTACTCCGTCCGCCTTTATTTTACGGGATATTACCTTACCGCCAAGGTCGCCGGTTCGCTCCGTGGCGGAACCGGATTTTTTTTTTTCAAAATGACCTTGACTCCCAGGTCGACCAAGCCTTGAGTGGGTACCGAATGCAGTCATGGGCAGTAAAGGCGGCTGGCGTAATGCTGACCACGTCACCCATCTTGTGCCGAAAAAAAAATTACAGGTCTAGCTCTGTATGCCCTATACGCTTAAAGACGTGGAAAAGGGACCCTTACATAGCTTTTTTTTTTTACTACCTTACCGGTCGGGTGACCACCCATCGAATGCCGACTGATATATAAAATATAGGTCTAGTCCTATATGGCCAAAACGTTTGAAGGCGTGGAAAAGAGCCATTAAGTTTACCTGGTAACCATTTTGAGCTAGGTCGACCTGGGAGCCAATGTTAACTTTGATGAAAACAAAAATCCGCCTCTATGCGGATGTGAACTCAAGACGTTCAGGCCGGGGGCCATCAATACAAGCTCAACTCCCACAAGAGGATACACAAGATAACGTACAAATCAAAAGCCATCGTTACCCGGCAAGGGATCGAAGCTGTAATCGAAGCATTAGATGAGTGTAAACCATATACAATGGAGCGCCAGTATTCGTTATTCTTCCCTTCCTGAGGGGAAAAGGGGAGGGGGGGGGGGCATGATCAAATATTAAAACGGACTAATATCAAACGAATGATTCCGATATGGATTAATTAACAATGGTTTAATCCGTTTCCAACCCTGCATTTTTCTTCTCTCTTTTTTTTTGCCCAAGAAGACAGCCATTGCCCAATTTCAGCACTTGCAACCAGGCCATCATCTTCTTTTTCCACGTCTGATGACCCGCCGGCCACTTTGGAGGAGGGAAGAATATTGACTTTTCGGGTGAAGATCATGCACCACATTTTGACGGGGGGGGGGGGGGGGGGGGAGGGGGACTGACGAAATATAAAAATGGAAGTATACTGAAGTGGACAAACATGGGAGTTTCATTGTTTATCGTCTTGTATTAACCAAACATTGTTGTCTTAATCTTTAGTGATGCCCACTTTAGCCCCATTCTGTAAAGGAGGGGGGTAGGGGGGAGGTGGGATTTACTGCCCCCAACAAACATGTGGTAAATGGAGGATTAATTATGTGCGTTTCCTTCGAAATCGAAGTAGATCTGCCTGAATGTTGAATGTTAAATTAAGAATCGATGTCATAGCACTTGGGACACTCCCATAAGCGCGCCGTCCCCATCTTCAGCAGCAAAGGAAGAGTTCCTATTTCGATGGCACCACTAGCTGTCAGATTGTATATCCGTCTCGCCTTTCCCTTCAGTGTTATGCATCGGCCAAACCCACTGGCAACCCCTCGCAACGAAATTCTCCTCATACCGTAGTGACCTATTTGCGCTTCCGCACTGTTCACTCGCTCTCAATATCAAGCTTGTCATTTTTTTTTTAAGTATCCAGAAACCATGAGTTGTAAACCCTTTGGCTCGGTACATAGATATCGCAACCCTTCGGCCTTGATTCCATTATAGGTATCGTTAATCTGGGAGAAATTTGAACCCGGACCACATGGAGCTCGTCACCCGGCCGCCGCGAAAGTCAGGTTTAACCAACTACGCTAGAGAGACATCAGTTCACAACCAAGTGGTGCAGAACCGGACAGTCTATCTGCCTGTTCATTTCCCAACACACAGGCATAACCTGGAGAGAATATCCAAAGGATGCTAACTACCCAGGACCTCTGAAGTGATGATTGCCACTCTGCACGGATCATACCTGTCTCCATTTTCTCAACATGATGTATGAGTCCGTTACAATCACGTGATGTTTGTACAGCTAATTCTCAAGCCAGCGAAATGCAGCAATGATTGCCTCCGTCTCAATTCTCATACTAGACGTTGCGATATCATATACAAGCTTTGTTGCACTAAGCGACGTCGATTCGCTTTTCCTATGAAGTCCCATGCACTTCGTCTGCCCCCCAACACAGAGCCATCTGTATAGATGATCACATCACTTGGGCGGGAATTGTCATGAATCATTTGGTGAATTTCTGATTCTGAAGCGCCAGCTGGCCAGTCCTGCACTTACCGAACCAAAGTGGTAAGAACCCTACACAAGTCTCAAACTTGCTGGGACACTTTGACTCACTCATCACCTCGTACTAATTTACCAAGCCTGCACACAAGTCTGTTTGTGTCTTCAGCTTGCGCAATCCAAGACCTTCCTTTTTTCAGTCTATGACCCTTAGCTCTACTAGGGCTTCGTTCAGGAGGTGCTTCTTTTTTTTTTTTTTTTGCAGCTACTCTAAGATATTACTTTGCGTGCAGAACATTAAGCTTTCTGCAGTAGTAGGCATTGCAAGTGTATATCGCATACTACAGGGGTATCTTTTGTACATCCCAGAATTACCCGCATGGCTTTATTTTGTATGCGTTCAAGTTTCATCAGCTGACTCTTTGATATGGTAAACATTCCAAGTCTATAATCTACCACCGACAGGATCACACGCTGGAACATTGTGAACAGAATTCTTTGTTCCAAGTCATAACCTTCAGAGCCTTAAGTCCTTTTTGGCGTTTCACCGCAACTGTCTCCACGTGATCCCTATAGGACAGGCTTCTATTGAAAATGATACACAGGTACCTCAGTTTTGCTTTCTCTTGTGATGTTACTTTTATTAATTGTGAGGCTTGGAACATTAGCTCTTACAATTCTATTGTCCAGAGAGCACCACAAAACAACCATCTTTGCTAACGTTTATGACAGCACCCATTTCTGCACACCAGTCAGCCAGTCGCTTAGTCTACAGTTGCCTGTAGCTCTTGTGCTGTCCGTTGCCTATCACTCCCCCTGCCTATATAAAAAAAAGAAAACATCATCAGCTAATGTCAACATCCTTCCAACGCCTAGTACTTTAAGTTCTGCAATCTTGCTTGTATACACATTGAAGAGCACTGGTAAAATTGCAGAAACCTGGGGTAGTCCCAGGCGATATTACATGGTTCTGAGGTTCATATACCCAGGTCGAAGACTATCATACGTGCATGCAGTACAGCTGCTATCCATCTGTATACCCTGAACTTCTAGCGTACTATGATTCCACTGCTCCAGGTCAGGAACCATATGCTTCACCCTATCTGAGGAACCAACGTTTGCACACAACACTCACAAAATTAACATCTGTAAAACAGATATACACGCTAGACTAAACTTCTGGAACAAGATCCAGAAGTGGACAAACAAGTGAAACTTCCCGCAGGAGTTTCGGTTAACGCTAAGATAAAGAGTTCAGACTTTTGCAAGTACACAGCTGAACACTTGTGAATTTATTTTGTAGCTCTCTCCTACCCCCCCCCCCCCCATTTCCACACCCCCACCTCCACACCCCCCCACTCCCCCCCCCACACTCAGCCTTTAGAGAACATTTTTTTTTCTCCATACTTCATAACAGCTTTCTCTGCAATGATTTTCCACACCTAGTGAAACTTGTGCACATTTGTTGCGGATCTTTCTCTCGAATATTAATGAGTTTCTGTTTGGCATTTAGAATTACATTTTAAATGGCATACACTTGTGTATATCTTAGATCGTCATGCTTATCTCATGTTAGTGATTCTGGGTACAGTTGATCTTTCAGGAAATTCAGCTGTTGTTGCCAAAGAAACAGCTGATAGATTGACCGGTTCTGCTTTAGTTTCAGACGGACAGCAAATCAATCGAGCTTATATTATTACTGCCCTTTGAGAGATTGGACGATCCGAGGATTTTGTGAGCCGCCTGTCCACATCACTGCTAAGAATACGAGAACTGAGAGTAAAGATCGGCACAGCGAAGCGTGAGAGGCACACCGGATGTACACCGGACACGTCTTGTTAACAAACAGAGGACTGGCACTATTAACCGCGTGAAGCAGGGGATGTGTTGAAGTTGAATCTAGACCCCTATAAACATTTCCATAATTCTGTGAAGATAACCCAACTAATAATTTAAATCAAACTCAAGACCGTCATGTCTTCAACTCAGTTATATGCACAGAATCAGTTCTCGTTGTGCCTAGTGGCACATGAGGCTTCAGAGAGGACTGTCCATACTTTCGTGTTCTGCGCAATCTTCAGTGCAGTTTTCCATGTCAAAGATGCCGCACTCAGGCTACTTTCCATCGTTCGTCTCCATATTGTTTTTGGGCGCCCCTGTTTTCTCTTTCCCTCTGGTGTCCATGTGAGAGTTATATCAGAAGTCATTCTCATAACGTGCCAAAGCCATTTCCATCGTCTCTTGGTAATCATACTGTCTAAAGTTTCTTGGTTTGTGGCTTGAAGTAGTTTAGTGTTTGAGATTTTATCTGGCCAGAAAATTTTGATAATTCTACGTAGACATGTGTGGTGGAAGGTGGACAGCTTGTGTGCATCCTTTTTGGTCATTCTCCAGCATTCCGCTCCATAAAGAACAACGGGCAAAATGATGCTCTTGTAGAGTCGGAGTTTCGTTTCTCTGCAGTAATTGTTGGATTTCCAGATTTGCCTCATCCTTCTAAAAGCAGCTCTAGCTTTGTTCAGACGTGACTGTATGTCTTCCTCTGTTATATGCACAGAATGGAAGTAGATATCCTAAACGGAAATTATCTAACAATAAATGGTTTGCTGATTTCTTTGAAACCGGAGTCTTTCAAGTGCACGCTGAAATAACAAGTCATGAGACGGTTACAAACAGAAAGAGATCTTTCTTGATTACCTGCAGAAAAGTGACGGGTAATAAAGCAGCCCTACTAGAAGATTGATTAGTTAATTACATTTTGTTGAGCGCTTGCTGAATATTTGACAGTATGAATTGTGTAATGAAATGCTTTCAAAGAAGCTTTCGATATATTTGGTTAACATGCAGCCCCTTAATTCCCTTTATTATTATTGGTGGCTGAGCGCGGCTTTATTTTGTGAGGGGAGATGGTGAGAATGAGGGGACGTGAACGAATGAATAAATGTCAACCCCATCAGGACATCCACCGAGTAATAAGCACCCGGTGACACAAAGTGCCACCACGCGGATAAGGATCATCCGGGCGGAGGTAGCAGAAACCCCGTCCAACCGTTAGGTTATGTTAGGGTTTTCGACTACAGCCGGGGTGGGGCTTTAAAATAATTTTAAAAAATTGCGTCCCATTTAGGGAGAATAATTTATAATAGGGAGTCCGGTAACTATGGTTTGGCCAGATTTAAAGTCCTTGTGGCTTACAATAGTTGCAATAAAGGCCACATCTTCATGGTCAGAATATAAGCCAAGTGCCTTTGTTCACTCATAGCGTTCCATGTGGAAAGCGTCGTGCATCCCTAGGTTCTCTCACTCTCACTGTCTCTCACTTGCTCTCACTCTGACTTTTTCTCTCACTATCTCATAATCTCTCTAACTTTCTCTGTCTCTCTCATTCGCTTACACACTTTCTCACTCTCTTTCTCTTCCTATTTCTCACACTCTCTCATTTTCTCTCTCTCACACACACTATCCATCTCTCTTTCTGAATAACAGTTCATAAGGCAAACGGACATTTTTTTTCTCTAACGCCAGTGGTTTAATGAGCACGTGGGGTTAGACTCATATTTTTGTAAAACAACCGATTCTCGAGGGGTCATGTGGTCCATATCACGCAGGCCACCTCTACTTCCCATCACATTAGCTATATCCGTTCTAGACTGGGGCCCACGCAGAAGCTTATGTAAATTTTGAAGGAAAAGAAAACTCCGAACGTGGGACAACACTTGGCGCGGTAAGGTCGATCTGATCTTTAAATAATCTCAATTCGTGTGAATCCTATGAAAGTGAAACTAACTAGCGCTTTTCTTTCCAGATTTTAAGATCGTAGGGGATGAAATATAAAAAATACCATAAATGCAATCTTGCCACTGATAGGAAAAAAAACACAGACGGTTAATCTTCAATGCATGCACTATAATGCCGTTTGGCTTCCGCTGAATGAAAAAATCATTTAAAATGCAGTATTTGTAAAAACTGCTTGTCTGGTTTTTATCTCCTGTTTGCTGGCTCTTTCGCGTTACACCGAACATCTTCATTTGTTATTCTCGAAGACAAAGCTATCAATTAATTCCGGACTCTAGAGCATTAGGCAGATCTGCATACTGTTATTTAATATTCCCCTTCTAACGCCACCAACAAAAGTTATACTCGCTACTGAGCGAAGCGCACGAAATCTCGTAATTTTATTTCTTTTAAATTTCACCCTACTCACAAACCCATCAGTTGATTTCTTTCTTACTCCTGGCTAAAACTTCCATTCCATACCCCTCTCCCTTACTTTCTAACCAACTTGAATTGTGGGCAAATCCTTTGCAAAGTCACATTCTCTCCCGCCTACAGACAGAGAAGTACTCACACATCCAATCTCTATTTTAGACACATCCAATCTCTACTTTTAAGAACTACTTTCCTACCCTGTGATCTCCCAGTGTTTGTGTAAATAAAACAGAAAGCCATGGACACGAAACTCCCAGACAAGCGGCTGAATCCCAGAGATAAACAAAGTCAAGCAGCAGAAGTCTCCGAGATTACTGTTGCCAGGGACGCCGACGCAAAGAACACATTTTGGAAGGGAGGAGGGAAAAGTAAAGTAACATCCCACCCCCCTTCCACCTCTGTCCCTCCCTCCTTATAATTTTCTAGGGTTGTAGGTTTATAGGGGTTACCTCTTTAGGTACCAACCAACGCACTATATGTGACTGGATATGACCGTCACCTCGAAGACATATTATAGTCTTGTATTTCATGTTTGGTTTCTCGCGTTGTATCCTACATTGCCATGCATAATTAGTCCCCGGTGATGGTAAAGTAACGCAAAGGATCCTTTTGCCCGTCTTCGGGCGTATAAGGTATATAGGGCTAGACCTATATTTTATAGGTCCGTCAGCACTTGATGGGTGATGTGGTCAATATCATGCCGGCCGCCTTTATTTCCTAGGACTATACCTGGTACCCATTCAAAGCTGGGTCGACCTGAAAGCCAGGGTCGGGACTCGAACCCACGATCTTCCGAAACACAGGTGAGCTTCAAGTCGCTACACAACGAGTGTTCCCCCTGGTGATTTATTATGATCCTCTGGGCGTGAAAGAGTTAATTAAACCTTGTTTACTATTGCAATAATAGCATCATTATTCTTTTCAGAATGTGATAACAATATGTAAATTAATATGAATGAAAAGTACAAATAAACGGTTAAAACCAAAACATCTGTACATTGTTTGGGGCGTGGAGGGGAAGGGGTGGTTGAAAAAAAGGGTGGGGTCTTTACTGCTTAATAAATTATTTGGGGGGGGGGGGAAGGGGGGGGCGGGGGAATATTTTACTGCTTAAAAATTATTGGGACTGGAAGAAAAAGAGAGTCGGAGCTAAGACCCTAAACTTCCGAAAGGATTCTCAAGTTATCTGAGCCTCCAGGCTCCGACGCCCTTGACTGTTACATTTCTTGGCAAAGTAGCGAACTCGTCATTCTGGTTTTTTAATACGACGAGCGGTATCTTCTTTTTTGTTGCGAGTATGTTTGTTTGCATGATCCCCCGTTAATGATCTCATTCTCGCTCTTAATGCGCCGTTCCGTGCCAATGCCGGGAGGATGATTTCGTGTAATATGTGTTAACTACAAGCCGACGTATTCATCTATTGTTTATGTCTATATTTATTATTATTTTTTCTCTTTTTTTTTTATATATACAATAATCACACAGGTATGTTGTTATAACATTATTTTACTGCGTTTATCACATTCACATGCAGAAGCCTTAAATAATTTGCAGGGGTTAAAACCAGGATGGCTAAAATATCTTTCTGTGAAGTTGAGTTGCTTTTTTTTTTCAGTACTAGACGTAACTCCATGTCTGTTCAAGATCCTTTTAGTTAAACATTTTCCGTTTAACATGCAACTTTTTATAGGATCATTCGATGTATGAAGATCTGCCTATGAGAATATTTAATGTTAAATTGAGAATCGATATCACAACACTCGGGACACTTCTAAGCGCTCCGTCCCCATCTTCAGCAGTTATTATAAGTCGTCACCATGCGGGATGCAATTTTTTTTTTTTTTGAAGCCCCACCCTGGCTTCTGTCGGTGACCCTAAATATAGCCGGACCATAAATATGGCCATGCCTTAGATATGGCCTGACGGCTGAAAGGGGTTTCTTGGACCTCTCCACGGGTGATCCTCATCACATGGTGACACTTTGTGTAACCGGGTATTTATCTCTTGCGTGATGTCCTGGTGGGGTACAGCTACCTACCTACCTACTTTCAGCAGCAAGCGAAGAGTTCCAATTCCGATAGTACCACTAACTGTCTGATTGTACACACAGTAAGAAACAATACTACATGGCACAGTAACAGGGGAAAGGAGAAGAGGCAGACCAAGAAAGAACTGGATATACAACTTGACTGTTTGGACAGGCCTTAGGCGTGCAAATATGAAATCCACTGCATCTGACTGCGAGAGGTGGAGGGAGCTGATCAATCAACAGCAGTTGCTGAACTAAACACAGGCAGTGTTATGATGTGATGTTCTGATGATTCGTTTTTTCACATTTTTTAATGCTGTACAGTTGTCACACTATCTCATTATTCTGAAGTGTAAGTTGTATATGCTACAACCACGACAGGTTCCAGCTGACGGGACGTGCTGCTGACGTCACCGAGTCGGGCTAACGTTGCGTTAACAAATTAAACGAATAATTATCAAGACCAAAAAAGAGGTGAATGAATGGCGTAGCTGAAAATTGCAGAAATATGATCGAATCCATCACCCAAGCCGGAAGCAGATTATTTCGTGTAATCCTAGGTTGCCACTTTAGAATTGTTTTAACCATCTGAACTGGATGTTGGAGGTTTGTTCCTGTGGGATATGCATACTAATAGGGACTTATTAAGTCACTGAATGCAAACCGTTAGAAATATGAACCCCAAATAAACCACAAAGAGTTATTAACCCAGCAGTATCTGATAACGGAGCAGTTGCCTCGAGCGCACTCAAATGGATTCCGATAACAGCAGAAATGTAATTAGTAATTTTTTTTAGTTTTACCTGCCACCAGCGTCGCCACAAAGGTTTAAAGTATGAAGCCAGTGAGGGAAAAAAAAACCTTGTTAAAACAAGTTATCAACGCCTCGAGATGGGAAACAAAACTTAGGTTAAAACAATTTCTTTAAAACAAAGCATTGAAGGGGGGAAAAAAGGCAACAACAACATAGAAGGTAAAAACTTACCGCCAGAAAAAAGCCGGAGACCACACAGAAAGCAGTCGACGGAATTCCTGCTCCGTGTGAAGAGATGTGGCGTGTGCATCAGCAGACGGAGTGGCAAGAGACCACACAGCACGGACAGAAGAGTGAGGATTAACAAGGAGATAATCTTTGTGACCACCACATCCATGGCGTCCTTGTGGACAGCTTCACTGATATTCGTCCAGATAATGGTGGTGGAGGTTGTCGCTGAAGTTGTATCAGTGATGATGGCGATGTGGGTCGTGGTCGTCGGTGTGGAGTTCAGAGAAATAATCGGTTTAGCGTAAAAGAGAGACATGGGATGGTTTTTTAGCGAACTTTTTAAACGATTTGATTTCTGACATTTCAGTTTAACAGCCTTTTTACTCTCAAAAAATGTACTTTTTGTCTATTTCTGGGACATTTCAGTTTGATGTTTGATTAAGTAATATGAGTTATCGATTAATTTAGCTATAAATATAACGCCAGCCACAGATAAACCAACGGGGATAAACTCGTTTCCTGTCTCATTACATTGCAATGGATCGTTTATTTTTGGCATACAGAAAATTCTAGCGAGCAAAGTAGGTCTCGGAGACTTCAATCGTTCGGCGTACACTTCAAAGCAATGTTTAATCCAAACAGAAGGACCATATACTGTAATTTGATTTTGAGTTTTGATAGTTCTGCACAAAAATAAATGTTTACGAGAACATTATAGAATCGTGTTTCTTGCGTGCTTGTATACTACTTGGATTTAATAGGGAAACCACATCTTTATAGACCCTTCTGTTGCCATTGTAGTAATCGTGTGCCATGCCAGCGTGCCATTCCTGTGGAGTATACAAACATGTCATATAAAAGTTAATATTGTTAACACTTTAAAAAACCGATTATGATAAACATGACTGCACAAATTTCAAACAAAGCTGTTCACATGAAGTGTAAACTACCTCTTTTTAGCGTTCACTAGCTGTAAACCCCAATGGAAAGTTCTGATTGTTCGTCCACACCTTGACTTTGATCTTGACCTGGAACTTGACTTTAGTATGTGCATTCATTTTACATACTTAGCTTATTTGTATGCCGACTTTTGGTTCAGAGCCTCTTAGGCAGAGAGACTTCTAATTAAACAATCCTGATTGGTCGCCTTCTACGACATGCTTGTGAAGAAAAAAGAGAGGGGGCGCAGTAGATCTGTTCTTTTTTTTTTCAACATAGGCCCCAGAACAGAAACAGACTCGGGCCGGTATTGTAACAAAATGTATATGTCACTGATCTGCAAATTAAAATCAAATCTATGTCATAATGTTACGGGGTGCATGAAATATAGAAACGTTCTTTCCTATATTGTACCATCATGTGTCCGATGTCATGGACATTGTTGTGTTGGGGGGCACCCCAAAAAGGCAGTGAGAATGAAGGAAGCCAGGAAATGCAGAAATGATGAGAGCTGAGCGTCTGAGAAGAAACACGCTAAACACAAGTGTTGACAACAATGGTACTGAAATCCAATGCTATAATTGTGGACGATTTTTCTTAACGCGGGCGGGTCTTGTTAGTCACATTCGCCATCGCAATGGGCTGTGAGTGTGTCCATGCCTCCTCAAAGCGCAATATAACACTATCGTCTGGAGAGACGGAAAGGTGCCAATGTATCCCAGGTTGGAGGGAAAGAGAATGAGAGAAAACCAACAGTGGAGATGTGAGGATGGCAGCAAGCTGATACTCCGCCACATATAATTTATTAGGAGGAGAGGATCTCAGCACCACCTCCCCCTTCCCCCACCCCCATCCCCCATTAACTTACTGGGGCTTACGAGGATGAGGATGCTCAATGACCCTAACCCTCTTATAAGCCTTGTTAAAATGCGCATAATAATAATAATAATAATAATAATAATAATAATAATAATAATAATAATAATAATAATAATAACAGTAATAATAATTATTATTATTATTTATAAAAAGGTGCTAAATGGCATACTAACCAAACTAAAATTATATTTTTGAAGAGAATTGTGATCTGTGAACATACATTAAAATGAGAAAATGTGTACATAAGTTAGGGGTAGGGTGAGGATGGGACTTAGCTACTTTGCAAATCTTTTATGAGAAGGGGGAGTGCTCAGTCATCAGAGCTAGGTCTTACTGCAATCACCTAAACGGATACCAACTCTCTGACGGAAAGGAAAAGTTAAAGCCAGGAGATAAAGAGGTAGACAACAATAAGAAAGGGAGAAAGAGATTAAAAAAATACACAAATAGCAGTCTCAGCGATACACTTTGTTTTGCGTTGGTTTCGAAAGTGGTATTAGGAGCTGACCGTCAGAGGCAATGGCAAACTAATAAACGTAACATTTGCCTAGAAAAACAACAACAGCCAAAACATGCTGGAGTTAGTTCCGCAACGTCGTGTTAAGGATACACCCGTTAGGTTTACGTTAGTCTATATAAACAAAGTAGATCACGTTTAATTCACAAGTTTATTGGGTCAGTCTACTTTTCTGCAGGATACGGGTGTGCCGCTCTGTTGTTTGCTTTCTGTGATGTATTGCATTTACGTGTTATTTTTTTCCAGAGAAAAAGAATGCCTGTGACGAGAAGGAAGAGAAACAAGTGGAAACTTGACGATGGAAAAGAAAACAGAACAAAGAAAGTTCAGTGAATACTTAGTACATTCTGAACCATTAAGTGTAACAGAAGGTAACACACACAAGTAACTTAAATGAGCGTCCACATAGCAAATTTGCAAGAAGCTTTAATGCCGGCCTAAAGGTCTTATGTTCGAATCTACATCGCTTACTTCTTTACACACACACACACCCACCCACCCACCCACCCACCCAGACAGACCGACCGACCGACCGACCGAGCGACTGAGCGAGCGAGCGACCGACCGACCGACCGACCGACCGACAAGACAGGCAGGCAGACAGACAGACAGACATACGTACATTTTTTCCTGGGTCCCATACAGAGATGGGATTAAACGCTGACAATATTTTATTAGGTAAAATGATCGATGTCAATTTTTTTTAAAGGCTACAGGACGCGGACAGCTTCTCACACACAGCGAAAATATGCAGTCTTCATTTTGAGTACCATTGTGAGAAAATAAATATGCAGCACGCTAAAGACTGGCATTCAACCACAACCAGGACCACACAACTTAAGATTGACATCCAGTGACACAAACTGCAACCATTCGGATGAAAATCCTAGGGTGCAAGTCCCAGAAACCCCATTCAATCGCTAGGTTAAATTAGGGCTCGCGACGACAGCTGTGGTGAATCTTTAGTTAAATTAGGGCTCGCGACGGTAGCCGTGGTGGATCTTTAGTTAAATTAGGGCTCGCGACGACAGCTGTGGTGGATCTTTAGTTAAATTAGGGCTGGGGACGACAGCCGAGGTGGATCTTTAGTTAAATTAGGGCTCGCGACGACAGCCAAGGTGGATCTTTAAAATAACTAAAAAATTTGTTAAATTAGGGCTAGCGACGACAGCCAAGGTGGATCTTTAGTTAAATTAGGGCTCGCGACGACAGCCGTGGTGGATCTTTAGTTTAATTAAATAAAGCTCGTGACGACAGCCGTGGTGGATCTTTAGTTAAATTAGGACTCGCGACGACAGCCAAGGTGGATCTTTAAAATAAGTAAAAAAAATATGTTAAATTAGGGCTTGCGACAACAGCCTAGGTGGATCTTTAAAATAACTAAAAAATGCGTGCTATAGTGAGACGTATTATTAAATAGGCAGCATGTTAAGACAGCGGGAGATGTTTATGGCAGCAGAGAATCCGGAGAAGAGAGACTGTTGACAACTTCTCATCACAGCACGTAATTGTGCCAGCACCAGTAGTGAACCGTGATCGATTCGCATGTGTAAGTGCTGACAGGTAACTATTACAGTGGAAAAGGTATCACGTGACAATTTCCCCCTCGTTCCTTCGCCGTTGAGAGAATGCGCACGCGGGTAACATCGAAGTACTGGTAACTGGTCGGGTTATCTGGGGGTTTGTTTCAGGTTCAGGGAAATTTTTAGAAGGACCTTAACGCCCTTTCCGGTGACTTTCCCCCCGACAAATACTGGTGACCTTCAAAAATCTGGCTGCAGGTTAGCAGGTTAAGTGGGTATGCAATTGAGGGAAGTAAAGGCGGCTGGCGTCATGATGACCACGACACTCACCAAGTGCCGATAAGTCTATAAAATATATGTCCAGCCCTATAAGCCCAATACGTCTGAAGGCGTGGAAAAGAGTCCTTTACTCGCTTACAAATGTTATACTGGGGCCCTAGGGTTGGGGGGGGGGGGGGGGGGGTTTAGAAGGCCATTCCGGTGCCCCCGACAAATACTGGTGACCGTTCTCACATAAAGATACACAGAAGAAATAAATGGTTTATTAGGCAACACGCTAATGTTTGGCCATCACGCCTAAATTCACGGGTGCCTGAATAAACAAGCAGACGAACATGAATGTAGCGAATACATTCCGAATTACAAAGAATATGTTGTTTTTCTAAGAATTGCTGTACACATTCAAAGCATTGTTGATAAAGTTAGAAATAGACACATTCTTGTGGGTCTTTGCAAGCATGGAAACGAACAACGGTAAACAAAACATCTGTCAAATAAGAACTGAGGAAAACACGCCGGCATTCTACGCTGGGATTGACAAAAATACACCTGGCGAATCAGCTGTAGCTTTTTTTCCTTTGGCCGTAAAACAACAGAAGGCGACACAGATCAGACAAAGGCGAACATAAGTGCATCAATGGTAGAGTCTATATTTGGTAACGTGGGAAAGTCGTTAGTTTGTGAATATGTACATGTAACACGGATTTTTGCTTTTATGCTGATTACGTGAATATGTTAGTTATATTTGTTATCTGTAGGGGAATGAAAAGAATTAGGAACTGATATTACATCACTCTAGGCATACCCGTAAGCGCTTCGTCCTCATCTTTAGCAGCCGGCGCAAGAGTTTGAATACCAGTGGGAATAGAAAGCAGTATGATAATATACCTCCCGCCTTTCGTCTGCCCTGTTGACCGTCTGCAAGATCTGCCTGCCACCCCCCACTGCATCATACTCTCCTGGACGGAGCTTCTATGGATTTGCCAAGTATGCCATGACAGTATTTCAGAATTCTCGCTGGTGCTACGGAGTCTGTGCACTGTGCTAAGGTTCTTCGGATTCAGGCTTGAGTTAGAAATAAAACGGGACCATCATGTTGATCTGTTGTCTGAACTAAACTAAACTATGTGCTATGATATCGATTCTCCAAAATTTAATCAGTTATTCAGACCTTGGATATCTAATCGCTGTTTGGCAATACTGACTTGCTCCTATAAACCTTGACTATGTCTACCGAGTAATGAATTAACTGACGACGAGGTTGTGTATAGCCAACCAGCCTGCCTGTCAGTCTATTCGTTTCCCAGCACACTCCCATATCATGAAGAGAAAAATCAGAGAACGCTCATATCAGCGACTCCTGAAGCGATGCTTGCCACTCTGCAGGAAACACATTTCTCAGCATATTTTATGTGAAACGTACAAGTACCCTTTTCCCACCTTCAGGCTTATTAGGCATATATGGCTAGACCTAAATTTTATAGACCAATCGGCACTCGGTGGATGATGTATTCAACATAACGCCGGCCGCCTTTACTTCCCAGGACTATACCTGGTACTCACTCAAGGCTGGAGCGACCTGGGAGCAAAGGTAAATTTAAAAAAAAAAGTAGCTCCATCAGGACCCGAACCCACGACCTTCGGATCCGCAGTCGAGCGTCTCGCTGCTACATCACCGGGGTTCCAGGCTTTATGAGGTCACTACAAACATGTCATATGTGCGTCACAAACCTATATAACGTTGTCGGGTATTGAAAGACATCAGAAATAGTAACGTTTGTCGAATCATAACCCACTACATTGACACCTAAGAACGCCTTCCAACAACCTTAAATAAACTTCTTCTTCTTTTGTCGTTTCACTGATACCAGGTTGCAGCCCAGTGTCGTGGTTTTCTGTATTTGTCTTGCTATTCTCTGGTGCATTGGGTGATGGATTTGTTCATCTTTTTGCAGGTTTCAGCTACACCTATTTATCCATCTCTTTCTTGGTCTTCCTCTCACCTTCTCTTTAATGATCTACTGTAAAAAGTCTCATATGCAGTCTGGTCTGGCTGCATTCTCACTAGATGGATTCTTTGTCTGTGAAATGACTGACAAAGTGAATTGCTAAGTACATCTAACTAGATCTATTGACTTTCAAACCCATACTAGAGAGCTTTGTAGAGGGGCACGGGCAGATCAAGACCGACTTGGCTGAATTTGGCCCAAACATGCGAACATCAAGCCTATTGCAACTGACTCACAGAGGTGGGCGGAACTGATCAGTCAACAGCAACTGGTGACCCTCCGACACACGGTGTTATGGACTGTGATGATGCAAACGATAGTATCGAGGGAGTAAAAGCATCTGACTTGACAGAGACCCGAACCGATGCCTGCTAGACCGAAAGGCTGGCAAAACTACTATATAGTCGTGGCTGCAACGATCTCATCAAACAAGAAAACAGCTACACTGCAACAGGGTTGTCAGAGACAAACATATGCTAAATAAAAAAAAAAAAAAAAAACACAAACACAATAGGGCGTGTAACGGGAAGAATGAGAATATGGTAAAGCTATTAGAATGAAGGCGATAGCTAAAAGAGTGTTTTTCCATATTGTGGGTGATGTTGAAATAAGTACTGGGCGTGTGTTTAGTGGTTTCCAAGACTCCTTCTTTTGTTAACCAAGATTTCTAACATGTGCCGTAAAACAGATTTATTGATGGTTTTACGGTATCTAAACCGGCGATAGTGCAGCCGTTAGTGCACTTGGTTAGAAACACTTGGGTTAAATAAACAGAATGAGTAAAGTGAGAAAAGATGGGGAGGATATGGTGTAAGCGGCATGTAATAGTAAAGATTTGGAAAGTTTTGCGCGAGTTGGTTGAGGGCATACTTTCTATTGGGGATTAAAGGGCAAAAGAGGAGTTTGTGGAAGAAGAAGAAAAGGAAGAAGAAGAAGAAAAAGAAGAACAAGAACAAGAAAAAGAAGCAGAAGAAAAAGAAGAAGAAGAAGAAGAAGAAGAAGAAGAAGAAGAAGAAGAAGAAGAAGAAGAAGAAGAAGAAGAAGAAGAAGAAGAAGAAGAAGAAGAAGAAAGAATAAAGAAAACAGAAGACAGAATGCAGAAGAAAGGAAGAGGAGGAGGAGAGGAGAAGAAGAAGAAGAAAACGAAGAAAAAGAAGAAGAAGAAAAAGAAGAAAGAAGAAGAAGAAGAAGAAGAAGAAGAAGAAGAAGAAAAGAAGAAGAAGAAGAAGAAGAAGAAGAAAGAGAAGAAGAAGAACAAGAAGAACAAGAAGAAAAAGAAAGAAGAAAAAGAAGAAGAAAGAAGAAGAAGAAGAAGAAGAAGAAGAAGAAGAAGAAGAAGAAGAAGAAGAAGAAGAAGAAGAAGAAGAAGAAGAAGAAGAAGAAGAAGAAGAAGAAGAAGAAGAAAGAAGAAGAAGAAGAAGAAGAAGAAGAAGAAGAAGAAGAAGAAGAAGAAGAAGAAGAAGAAGAAGAAGAAGAAGAAGAAGAAGAAGAAGAAGAAGAAGAAGAAGAAAAAGAAGAAGATGAAGAAGAGGAAGAAGGAAATAAATGAAGAATACAGAAGACAGAATGCAGAAGAAAGGAAGAGGAGGAGGAGAGGAGGAGAAGAAGAAGAAAACGAAGAGAAAGAAGAAGAATAAGAAGAAGAAGAAGAAGAAGAAGAAGAAGAAGAAGAAGAAGAAGAAGAAGAAGAAGAAGAAGAAGAAGAAGAAGAAGAAGAAGAAGAAGAAGAAGAAGAAGAAGAAGAAGAAGAAGAAGAAGAAAAAGAAAAAGGAAGAAAAAGAAGAAAGAAGATAAAGGTAGAAGAAGTTTTAAATGAAGAAGAAAAAATAACAAATCAGAAAGAAATGGATACAGGAAATGACGTCAAAGTAACTACTTTGTGCGTGTATGTATATGGTGTAGTATAGTGTTTTGCAAGACTGTATTCATTAACATCCCTAACATATGCACTACAACCGCAGTTCTCATACTCGGTGCCGAGAGAGCATACCAGGGGTGCCACGGGAGCATTCCAGGGGGTGACGCGGCAATAATCAAGAAAAGTAAGCTAACAATTGTTTTTAAAAAAAAAGATCAGTGGAAAGAGGTGTAGAGGCGACCAAGAGAGATGATGCTGGATGGGCTGAAACAATGGCATGGAGGGATATCATCCAGGCAACTAGAGATAGTGATCTGTGGAGATGCATGAGCGCCTACGCCAACTGACAGGGCACATGATGAACAATGATCCAAATGAAGCAGATACTCCCAAATCAAGACCAGCCCTTAAGAGAAACATATTTTGAAGAAAAAAAAATCAACTTTACAAACCAACAAATACAATAAATTAACAAACGCCGTTGCCGCGACAAGCTTTTGTCAGCCAACAACACTAACACATGGGTTTATCACGACTCTTGTTGCATAAGATGTTTCACGTTCTCTCTCGTAACCCTTTACTACACCACAGTATAGGTAAGTAAAGTTAAGAATCCCTTTGTACGCCTTTAGGCGTATTGGGCGTAGATGGTTAGATCTATATTTTTTAGACCAATCGGTATTTGGTGGGTGATGTAGTCAGCATCATACCGGCCGCCTTTACTACACAGGACTGCACCTGGTACCCACTCAAAGCTGTGTTGACTTTGGAGCCAAGGTTATTTTTGAAGACAAACAAGTCTGGCTCTGCCAGGACCCTAACCCACGACCTTCCAATCTGCACGCGAGGCGACTAGCCGCTACACCACAGTGACTTCCACTACGTTATAGCCTTGCACTAAAATGCTCGGTATGCTGAGGGAATTATGTCCCTTTAATATTCGTTGGGTTAAAAACACCCAACTTGTACAGTTCATCAATATTGTTTGAAACATCTCTCTTTTATGCCAGGCACTTTGGACGTTCTGGTAATGGAAGCTTAGGATGTTGTATTTTGAAACATCTCTGACTTTTATGCCAGGACATCACACAAACTTTGGCACAAAGTGACGGTTCACCGTGGAGAGGGAAGCGTTAGGATTTGCCATAATGATGACCTTGGCAAAACAGAGTGGGGCTTCAAATAACAAAAAATAAACGTCCTAAGAAGGACGTAAGGAATTTTGATAAAACATTTTTAAAATACCATTATGGCATGAAAACGGGGTTAAGTAATTTTAGGTCAGTGCAGTTCAGGGTGATCTGCATAATGCATGTCAAAAATATAAAAACTGTAGTGAGGTCCACAACAGGTTTAACATTTAAATGATTTGATTCTCGTCTTTTGTCGCTGTGGTTACTATAATGTTTCACTATTTTATTTATGTCCCGGCTGCTTCTTCAAAGTTTGACACCTCAACGACCCGAAGAACTGCACTCCTGATGCCAAACTCACATATCCTGTCCAACTTCTTAAAATGATTATGAGGGCACATTGCTCTTTCTTGCCTCCTTTGCTTCAAGGGAGTTTTGAAAATTTTCTTGTACCTAGTTATCAAGAGTCTGTGTGTAACGCAGTGTTGGAGGGTACAGTATGTCGAAAAGGCAGCGGCAGTCGTCTACGAAGGTTCATACACAAGACTGAAGATGCATTGGCAATGAAATCACATATGTTTGGAATTTAGGGGCTCAGTGGTCTCGGGGTATGGCGTTCGCCCTGAGTGATGCAGGATCTTGGTTCAAGCCACGGTGAAAGCTGGACATTTTTTTTTACGTGGACTTCTAGTAATTTCCCCTGGTCTCTGGGTAGTAAGATCGGACGCCCGTGTGTATTGTTGCGCACGTAAAAAATTCAGTTGGAAATCTATAACAGCACTGCCCAGGCAAAACATTTAGAATTAAAAATCTATCGAAAGTAGTTTAGGATCCGTGCCGGTGCAACAGAGTTCGTGCACTGCGCAGAGAATCTTCAGACTCAGGCTTGAGTTAGGAGTAGAACAGAGCACTTATGGGTTGCACCCGTGTGCGATGATGTTAATCCGTTGAATAAACATAAACATTAACATGTTTGGAGAACCGGTTAAAGAAGAAAGTACTTCAGGCCTGTCTTTACAAGAGTAAGGCTCTGTAAAGTACCTGCTGTTTGATGATGATGACGATGGGTATAATCACCAAAGGCAACCTAGTCAGAAAAATGAATTCTAGCCCTGATGGATTACTCCCGGATCTCTATCTTGGCAACTGATTCTTTTTTTTTCTTTTTTTTTTTTCAATATTGCCTTGGCTTCCAGCTAAACCCATCCTTAAACAGGGACTAGAGAAAACCCTGAGGAGTTTAAAGAAATTGTGGGATGTGGACCACTTCAACCTTCGAGTGCGGATTGGTTTAATAAATATACATTTAGCCGTATATGTTCGCTGCGCCTCAAGGCATGGAAACATGTCATTTTCTTTACTATCTTAACTTAGGAAAGAGACCACTGAAAAATATCGATCTAGCCCTATATGCCCAACATGTCTGAAAGCGCAGTAAAGGATCCTTTACTTGTCATTATCTTGTCAGACAAGTTGACCAACCACTAGGTACAGCAGTGCTAAATGTAGATATTTCCCTGCTGCTGTATGCTTGTGTGTTTTCGAGTGTGTGAGTGTGTGTGTGTGTGTGTGTGTGTGTGTGTGTATGTGTGCATTTGTGCGTATGTGTGTGTGTGTGTGTGTGTGTGTGCGCGCGCGCAATAAAATAGCAATGGACATAACGGTGATCGGTGGGATGTTGACAACATCAGCACAAGTCCATAAAGCCATATGTTTATAGATTAGTCGGCACTTGATGGCAGATATAACTAGCAATACACAGGCTGCCTTTGCCTTTTAGAAACTTTCCTGGTGTCCATTATAGACTGGATGAACCTGGAAGTTCAGGTCGTTTATAAACTTCTAACCTTAAACCTTCAGACTGGCAGACAAGTGTCAAGCAACAGCGATATCGATCGATCGATTTATCAGTTTGCTGCTTTCGGGCGACTACCTAAAGGAAGATTAGGAAATCTTGAAATTGGGAAATCTCAGAAATCCTGAAATTCAAAAATCTCAGAAATCCTTAAATTAAGAAATCTAATAAATTCTGAAATTTAAAAATCTCAGAAATCCTGAAAAAAATAAATCTCAGAAATTCAGATATTCAGAAATCTCAGAAATCCAGAAAATAATAAATCTCAGAAATTCAGAAGTCTCAGAAATCCAGAAATTCAGAAATCTCATAAATCCTGAAATTAGGAAAATCTCATAAATCCTGAAATTAGGAAATCTCACTCTGGATGGCAGACTAACAAGGCAGATACCCTGTTCAATCTCCCAGTAAAGTGTTAATGAGGGAACCTGTAACGAAAAAAAACTGCCTGGTGTCACCTGCTCAACTATGCAGGTAAAAACCTCAGCAGCGCTACTACGGCTTCCAATTTGATAGTAGATGTGAGTTCTGTAAAGAATCGACATCACAGTATTTTGGACATTCCCATAAACTCGACGTCCACAGCTTCAGCAGCCAGCGCAGACTTGCAGATCCTTTAGTACTAATCTTTGACTAATAATTTGTGTACCCTAAAAGTAGAATATACAGGTTTTTTTTTTTTTTTTACAGATGCGGACGATTGTTTGAAAATCAGTTCATATATGCAGGTTGTGTAGTGCATTTTTTTTAGCCTATCTCACACACAATGAAAAATCAACAAATCACAAAAGGCTAATGATGGAGGTGAATGCCGAGAGTGATATGCCTATTTTTTTTACTCAGTCAACTGTTAGGGCGCCCTTTGTTATTGTCGCGTAGATCATGTCAATAAAGGATCCGGTCAAAACGTGGATTTATCTGTTTTGTTCACGTTTTTCCCCTTACCCCTTTTGTTAAGCTTTTCAGTTATAGTTCATTGGATTAATTTCCTTGTATTAACTTGACTGCAGTCACCCCTATTTCAACATTTTGTGCAATAAATCGGTGACCCTGGTGGTTAAAAAAAAAAAGAGTTATAATAGGCTGTATAGAGCCAGATTTAATACATGACTGTGAATCCTACACAATAAATTAAAAAAAAAATTCTTGCAGCCTCTAAGATTGGTTTTACAGAAGAATCCTTAGAATTCACGGTTCAGCTAATTTTTAGTTTAGTTTATACAACGTGTCTACGGACATACCACGTTCAAAATACCGGTTCTCGTCCTATCACTGAAGTCAAGCATCGTCAGGCGTGTTTAGTACTTAGATGCGTGACCGTTTGGAAACAGCACGTGTTGTAGTTTTTGTTTTTTTTAAAGTCGGCTATGTGGCTAAGTCGATGAGAACGCGCTGTAATGCCGGGGTGCCGGGTTCGATCCCAGCTACGGAAACCAATTGGTTTCGACAGTTGTATCAGGGTGCCGACCGTACAGGAAGCAATGGCAAACTACTTGACGTAATTTGCCTAGAGAAACTATACAACAGCCAGGGGCTGCTGGGGTTGGTTCTGCAACGTCCTGTAAAAAAAAGATACCCAACTAACCTTATACACCGCATCAACATCATGGCACAAAGATAGTAACCTATATGTGCGCCGTTTTACTTCTAACCCAAGCCTGAGACCGAAGAATCTGAGCGCAGTGCACAAACTCTGTAGCACCGGCGAGGATCCTGAAATATTTTGGGTAGATTTTTAACTTAAATTTTGCCCGGCCAGCCCCGTTAGGCTACTCTTTTAGATTGCAAACTGCCAAATTTATATTTTTTTTTTTACGTGCGCAACATTACACACGAGCGTCCGATCTTACAACCCAGAGACCAGGGGAAATTGCTAGAAGTTCACGTGAAAATCCCAGCCTTTACCCGGATTTGAACCTAGGACCTATAACTTTTTTTTTTTTTTTTTTTTTTTTTTTTTATGATTGACCCAGCACATTTATTTAAACAATAGACAATTCTGAGCAACAATTTACTTGACCAGAAGGACAGAACTGTTGACTGATAATTAAGCACACCAGTACAATGACAGCAACCGGGCAGCCAAAGCAAGAAGGTGCTTGGATGTGAACTGCTGACTAAAATGAATGCAGTTATCTGTGCAAAGCTCCCTTGATACGCTAGTGGTGTAACAGGCCAATGAAGCTAGATTCAAATTTTTAAAAACCAACTATTCGATCCTCGAGGGGTGATGTTGCCAATAGCAAGCCAGCTGCTTTTCCTTCCCAGGATGCTGCCTGGCACCAATTTATAACACTAGAGGTACAGCTAGCTATATGTTGTGGAAGACTCGAAGACAAATTAGTACAAACAAAAGAAAAAGAGTTATAATTTGTGTGTATGTATGTATGTGTGCGTGTGTATGTGTGTGTATATATATATATATATATATATATATATATATATATATATATATATATATATGTGTGTGTGTGTGTGTGTGTGTGCGCGCGCGTGGGGGGGGGGTGGATGTCATGTTATGAAAAGAATTTAAAAAAAAAACACTGGAACATATTGTGACCACTGGAAAGTTCTCTGGAAAACGAGTCACATGGAGACAACGGGAGATAATTCCCGCCAGGCTTTTGTCAGCACATGAACTGATACATGCTGTTAAAGATCGCCGATTGAGGAGAGGCGTGATCACCCACGCTACTCGACAAGGATCTTGAAGATGATAATGCGCATGACTACCCTTTTGGGAAACAACTAATTGTTTAAAAAAAAAAAAATATCGACTAACCTAAATTATGTCCATTAGTTGAGTGCGAAACAGTTTTTAATTCGTCCTGGCTATTATTCAGACAACCGCCATTCACAGTTTACATAATTATAAGTGTGATGTGGAAACTACGTTAGTACATATCTTAGAATTGAGATTATCTGTCAAGTTACCCTCTTTTTTGTCAACCTACATATTATTCCTATGACAACTAAAGAAACGACAATTCAAGCACATTTTCTTCTCTTCTGTCTCATTTGAGTTAAATTTGACTCCACGCATTGATGCCTTGAAACTCTGTTTTCCAATTTTATTTACAGTTAAAATAAAATAAAAAAATAAAAAAATAGTTTTTACGCCGCAGACGCATGTAGGATTGACATCTCAAGAATAAGAATCAAACAGTTACATCCGCTAGCCGTATAGCCATATAGTTATATTGGGGCACCACAAACCAATTCCAATGTAAAACTGCAGTCTCGTGTGGGTGGGTGTTTAAGTGAGGTTTCCAAAGAACTGCTTTCATAACTTATTTATTGCGTTATGTTATGTCGAATGTCGGCGTCTGTGGCTAAGCCGTGGCGAACGTGCTTTGCAAAGCCGGGGTGCCGGGTTTGATCCCAGCTGCGGGTCTTGAGCCTTGCGTTGGTTTCGACAGTGGTATCGAAAAGTCGATCGTCAAGAAAGCAATGGCAAACTACTAGACGTAAAATGTGCCTAGAAAAAACCCACAACAGCCAAAAATGCTGGGGTTGGTTCTGCAACGTCCTGTAAAGGATATGCAAGTAACTCAACTTTTGTTGAATACTGAATTAGAAGTTGTAACTGCAGCACTACGAACATTCGTAGAAGGGTTTTGACCCCATTTTCAGCAGCAAGTGGAAATTAATAGTCTGCTTATATTGTGTTGTGACTAAGTTGTATGGTTGTATTATGTTGTATTGCATTGCATTGCACTGCCCCGTACTGTATTGTATTGTATTGTATTGTATTGTATTGTATTGTATTGTATTGTATTGTATTTGTATTGTATCGCTTTGCATTGCATTGCATTGCATTTTAGTGTATTGTATCTGTCTATCCTGCGTGCAAAGACTCGACTCGACGGATTGTGCTGATGAAACCACTTATGGTTCGACGAACAAGAAGACGATTACCAGCAGGCTTTGTGGAGAGCTTCAAGCAAGGCAGGGCACATATAGCGCCTTGGTCATCCACTTCACTTAAATCCATTTCCAATCGTCTCTACATTGTCCTGCCATTGGATCAAGATAGACACGAGCGAGAGAGATCGACGAACTGTTCAACTCTTCCTCACTTAAATCCAAGTTCTTGCGGAAGTCACTTTCATCTAGTTGGAAGATGTCCCAGAGAGGACTGAAATAGCGCTATAAGGACACTCAAAATTGCTATAAATTCATTTTTTCATCAACACAGAGACGTTGGAGGCTGCTGCACAGGACAGTTCTGGATAACATACATCCCTCAGGTATGGTGCATCAGCCTGCCAGGCAGCGGAGGTTGTACTAGAAAGATCCGTATCGCTAATCCCACACTTAATGCGGCTTCCACCTGTTGTCGGTACTGCTCAACAACTTTGAGGCTCATATTGGACTAATCAGCCACCTTCGTATTCATAATCACTCATCATTGCTATTTTGGATGAAATGTGGTTTTCATCACTCGTGATGGACGAACAACACAGTGTATTGTATTGTACTACATTGCATAACCGTGCATTGTATTTGTATTATAATAGTCTTTATTCAAAAATGTATCTGTACTTTTCTAGCAGATATACAGACTGACATTTCTTGAAAAGGCTAGGCTCTGTACGACACGAATTAATACGTGTTGGTAATCAAATGGCATAATATGAGATAAGAAGAGCTGTTGAAATTACACGAGAGATCCTAGTCAAGGCTATACCTCCCTGATGACAAGCTTAATTTTCCTCCTCTTCTTTCTTCTTCTGATCCTTCTCCTCCATATTACCAGCATCCTTATCTTCTTCTTCTTCTTTTCTTCTTCTTCTTCTTCTTCTTCTTCTTCTTCTTCTTCTTCTTCTTCTTCTTCTTCTTCTTCTTCTTCTTCTTCTTCTTCTTCTTCTTCTTCTTCTTCCTTTCTTTCTTCTTCTTCTTCTTCTTCTTTTCTTTCTTTTCTTCTTCTTCTTCTTCTTCTTCTTTTTACTTTTCTTCTTCTTCTTGTCTGTACTTCTCTTCTGTCTGTCTGTCTGTCTGTCTGTCTGTCTGTCTGTCTGTCTGTCTGTCTGTCTGTCTGTCTGTCTGTCTGTCTGTCTGTCTGTCTGTCTGTCTGTCTGTCTGTCTGTCTTTCTTTCTTTCTTTCTTTCTTTCTTTCTTTCTTTCTTTCCTTCTTTCTTTCTCTGTCTTCGTCTTTTTTTTCTATTTCTTAATAATCACTTAGTCTGCTGGCAGTTTAAAGGGCGATAGATATTTGTTGCTCCTCCTCCTCATCTCTTTCCTCCTCTCTCTCTCTCCCTCCTTCTCCTCCTCCTCATCATCCTTTTTCTTTTTCTTCTTCTTCTTTTGTTTCTTCTTCTTCTTCTTCTTCTTCTTCTTCTTCTTCTTCTTCTTCTTCTTCTTCTTCTTCTTCTTTTCTTCTTCTTCTTCTTCTTCTTCTTCTTCTTCTTCTTCTTCTTCTTCTTCTTCTTCTTCTTCTTCTTCTTTTACTTATTTTTCTTCTTCTTTTACTTCTTTTTCTTCTTCTTCTTCTTCTATTTCTTCTTCTTCTTCTTCTTCTTCTTCTTCTTCTTCTTCTTCTTCTTCTTCTTCTTCTTCTCTTCTTTCTTCTCCTTCTTTCTTCTTCTCTTCTTCTCTTCTTCTTCTCCTTCTTCTTCTTCTTCTTCTTCTTCTTCTTCTTCTTCTTCTTCTTCTTCTTCTTCTTCTTCTTCTTCTTCTCTTTTTCTTCTTCTCCTCCTCCTCTTCTTCTTTTCTCCCCATTATCTCAATTGTTTTTCTTTTATCTTTTTTTCTCCTTCTTCTTCTTCTTCTCCCCCCCCCCCTTTTTTTTTCCTCCTCCTTCTTCCTCCCCCCCTCCCCCTTTTTTTTTATTTTCTCTCTCTTTTCTTTTTTTCTACCGTCATTTGTACTGCCGAGTTCTCAATTTCAACGGCGGTTGTCCTTTGCAGTGAATCTGCGATAGTTACGCCTCTGTGTCTAACATAACTAACTTCCGCACACCCTTAATCAGCCACCTTTTATGACATGTTCATTAAAGGTGAATTGGTTTAAAATCCAAGAAATGGCGGCGTCCGGGGCTTAGGGGCTTAGGCGTTGCGAGTCCGACTCATAATTCCAACGTACCGCAATCGAAACCCACTGCTGGCTGCGTGGATTTGTATATGGTATGGGGCGTCCCAGGTCGACCCAGCCTAAAATGGATACTTCCTGGGGAAGTAAAGACGACCGGCGAAAGGCTTACCACATTACCCACCTAGTTCTGATTAGTCTGTAAAAATATGGATTGCTCTTCCCTTATGCCCGGTGCGCCCTAAGGCGTAAAAAGGGATCTAAATCTAGAAATCCAAGAGAAAGAAATATGCTACAGTACACAATGGGAGGCGCAATTCAATAGAAGAGGATGCAGAAATGACATACAATGAAAGCCAGTAAAACTTAGAGTTCACGTGTGCAGCGATGAGTGGTGATTATTTTGGTAGCCTATCCCGCATACAATGAAAATTCATGATCAAGCACGGTCACAGGTAACCACATCTGAGGATATGCCACTATATGAAAAAAGGGTGGGGGCGGGGAAGAGACATAGTAAATAAAGTAAAGGAATATATTCTGCGTATGGTGCTAGCCATAAATTCTCCTGATCAGCCATTGCTGTCTGACTCGCTGAGTTAATTTATTTTTCAAAATATTTTCTGTCAACATTGTTAAAGTTGCTCGAACTCAAAGATAAGGTCAAATTTAAACAAATGCACTCTCTCGAGCTTTCTCTCTCGCTCTCTCTTGTTCGCTCTCTCTTGTTCGCTCGCTCTCTCTATCTCTCTCGCTGCTTTCTCTCTCTCTCTCTCTCTCTCGCTCTATCTCACTACCTCTCTCGCTCTATCACTCTCTCTCTCTCTCTCTCTTTATCTCAATAACTCTGGTGCTCCCTCTCTCTCTCTCTCTCTCTCTCTCTCTCTCTCGCTCTCTCCATCTCTCTCGTTAAACTCGTATTTTTAGTTTTTTTCGGTGTGTGTGTTCGGAGCCTTATTTCAGAAAAAAATTGGGAAGAGGTTTCATAAACCCACTGTTCCTCCCATCAACCAATGTCGTACAAGGCTACTAATTATGGATTTGCTAAATTCTAATGTGTGGAGTCAAAATGCAATACTATGGCAGCCTAACTGCAGACCATAACATAGCGCACCGGAGAGAGAGAGAGAGAGAGAGAGAGAGAGAGAGAGAGAGAGAGAGAGAGGGGGGGAGGGAATAAACATGCACAGACTCACACACATAGCTAACAAAACAATAGCAATTGGGTGTACCCAGTAATGACTCATTCTGTTAGACAAAGAGCCAATTTCTTCTGCAATATTTTATTTCATTTTTAAAACAGTTTGAAAACCGCCGACAAGGTATTTGACTTACTGACAGATGCTTGCAGAAGCTGTCTATAAAGCTCGCATGATGACAATGTAATTATAATAAACTTTAACACACTTGTATATTCGTGATGAAAAAAATGTCTGACACTTCCTCTCTGAACTTTGAAAAACTGCTAAGAACGCAGTTCAATTAATTTTTGAGAAAAAGGGGGGGGGGGGGGGGGAACTACGTTAAAATCATCATTTAACTGAAAGAGTATTCAAGTACACTATATAAGATTAACGCTATGGATGACCTTATTAAAGACAGAGGAGCGAAATTTCATGGGTGAAATTAGTATAAGATAATTAGTTACAGGTATGTTTGGAGTCTGATAAAACAATCTTGCTCTCTCTCTCTCTCTCTCGCGCGCGCTCTCTCTCCTGCTCTCTCACTCTCTCTTTCTCTCGCTCTCTTTCTCTCTCTCTCTCTCTCTCTCTCTCTCTCTATATATATATATATATATATATATATATATATAATATATATATGTATTTATATATACATGTTCAGAGTGGGAAGAAACCGTGTTTACTGTGGATAAGACACATACATATGTACGTATTGTTACAAACATATATATATATATATACATGCATACATACATACATACACACAAACACACACACACACACAGACAGACAGACAGACAGACAGACAGACAGACAGACAGACAGACAGACAGACAGACAGACAGACAGACAGACAGACAGACAGACAGACAGACAGACAGACAGACAGACAGACAGACAGGCAGGCAGGCAGGCAGACAGACAGACAGACAGACAGACAGACAGACAGACAGACAGACAGACAGACAGACAGACAGACAGACAGACAGACAGACAGACAGACAGACAGACACAATACAATCCATACATGAAAGCAAGCACGCACACACAAACGCATACGTACATGCGGATATACTTACGTATGTACTACATATTACGTACTTACGTACGGTCGTACGTGTGTCCAGACAGACAGATAGAAAGACAGACGAACAGACAGGCAGACATCGTATTTAGTTGCAAAGGAACCCACGATATCTAACGGTAGACCAGTGGAGTGAGAAAGCTGGGAAGGAAATGTGGTAAGCAACACACAATAGTGGAAGATGGAGTGTGATTGGCTTAGAGCATATACTCCATGACGGGGTAAACTGAGAATAGAGCGGTAACCCAGCTGGCGATAAGGCACCAGAGCAGCGATCAGCACGAGTTAAACCAAGCACCAGCAACAGTCAGCTAAAAACCCACAGCGATAAGAGCTAAGAGAGTTGAACCAGACCGGACCCAAAACTCCAATAGGAAGACAAAGAACATGAATATTTGGTGTGACTTCACACAATAAAGAATAGGAAACACATAAGATAGCCAAGGAACCTTCCTTCATATAGCAGGTCTCCGGGCGGCTGAAAAAGTATCGCGTCTGAAATGTTTGTTCATCCACTGGAATTAGAATTCGAACTGAGAATAAAGATGTTGCGTAAACCGACATTGTAGCGTCGGAACATCCCTATTAGCGTCCCATCCATGCATGTATCAGCCAGCGAAGAGTTCTAATTCTGATAGTTCGATTAGCAGTTCGATTGGATATTCGCAATATCCCTATAATGAGTGATGAGTTTCCGTCAGGTTCTCTGGCTACTTATCCTCCACGGGCATTATTCCTTGTCAGAAGACTCCTACATCGCTCCTCCAATAGTCAGTGCTAGCTCTGGCTTGTTTTAAAGACATAGGCAAAAAACAAATTCTGACAGCGTTTAAAAACATGTCCAATCTTAATCCAGTGCCTTTACTCAAAAAGGTCTGCTTCCCTCATCCTTCAGGGCTTTTAGAACCAAACCCCCGCCCTTTTATCATGGTGTTG
>CAJHNH020002818.1:0-20000 GCA_905116865.2 Candidula unifasciata
ATCCTGTCTAGCACATGCCATCTGTTGGGCTTAACCTAAGCTTGAGACAGAACTTTTGGCATCGTGATTTCATTTTTCCAGTTTTCCCACATTGGCAGGGTACTAGTAGGCATCCATTATTTGCCGACCGTCGAGTGTAACGACCTGCAGAAAGCAGTTGAGGACGACAAACTGGAAAGATAGGCAGGGTCTCGTAAGCCGAGAACTGTCCCTGCATGAGCTAAGTTTATGTACAACTTTTAATGTCATCTATACAACATCATCCCATGACTTCCACTTAGCATAAACAAGTTCATTTTATTTTAGCCAGATTTATTAAATAAATCATGTGTGATGTTTAAACATAGTCGAGTAAATTGTGTACTTAGGTTCAAGTGTCTTTGTGCATATTAGTTTACTTCAGCTAACAAATATTTAAATCACTGATGGGGGCTTTTAAGTATGCCAGCCAGGAGGAGAGGGAGGCTAAATGCGGAGATTGACCAGTCGCAGGGGTTAACTGAGCACCTGGATTATATCACAGTGGGTGTATCCAGATATCTATCTATCCCTTCTCCTTCTCCTGTGGATACAAGTACAGCAACTTTCATTTCATGGAACGAGCCACTCGCTGTTTTCTTGGCTATCCAGGACTGTCTAGGATCAACATAGCTTAGATAATAGTCCAGTTTCTCACGTGGGTGGGCATTGTTAAGGTTCAAACCCACACCCTCACTATATCAGTGTATTTACCCACGTGGGCGCGCGACAGATCAGAAGGTCGTGAGTTCAATTCCTGGTAATGCCGGACTTTTTTCAAAAATGACTTTGGCTCCAAGATTGTCCATCCTTGAGTGGAAACCATGTGGAGTCCTGGAAAGTAAAGGCGGTTGGCACTGACCACATCACTCACTAAAGGCCGACAGATCTATAAAAATAGGTCTAGCTCTATATGCCCAGTAAGCCTGAAGGCGTGGGAAATGTTTCTTAACTCCTGTAAGACATTCAGCAAATTTTTTTCAGTATTGCGCTGAAAAGCAAAAATGCTGAGTCGAGTCAAGAATTGACATCACAGCACTCGGGGTATTCCCATCTGGTTATATGTCTGTCTTACCTTTTCTCTGAGTGTAGTAAGTCGCCAGCCAGACCCTTTGGTTACACCCAGGTGCTTTATTCTTTCCAGGCCATAATTATCTTGTTTTTCTACTGATTCCGTTGCTTGTTCCCAAAGAGCTTTGACCACATCTGCCTTGTCAAGTATCAGTTCACCACCAACCACCTATTGGTGCAGATCCAGCCAATCTGTCTCTGTTCATTACCCACTACGCCGGAATTGCCTGGAGAAAAAATCCAAAGTATGCTCACTACCTGTGACCTACCCAGTGAAGCTTGCCACTCCGCTCGAAGCATCTCTGTCTTCACCTTTCTCAGCATGCAAAAATATACTAATGTACTTGAAATAATATATAAACACATACTTTTTGAGACAGTTTCTATACTTGGTTAAGGGCCACCTCCTATTCCCCTCACACAATTATTAGGGCGGGATCGGGAGCGGGGGTGTGACCTCAAGGAATATGAGCTCTCAGGAGCAGACGCTATGCCTTATTTGTCACAACCTAGAATATCTTAAGCAAAAGACCTTCACACTCCACGCACAAGCAATATCTGCTACTACATACACAGTTATTCCTTCACACTCCGCGCACAAGCAATTCTGCTACTACATTCACAGTTATTCCTTCACACTCCACGCACAAGCAATATCTGCTACTACATACACAGTTATTCCTTCACACTCCACGCACAAGCAATATCTGCTACTACATACACAGTTATTCCTTCACACTCCGCGCACAAGCAATATCTGCTACTACATACACAGTTATTCCTTCACACTCCGCGCACAAGCAATATCTGCTACTACATTCACAGTTTTTCCTTCACAACTACACAAGCATCACAAGGTGCCGCAATGTCTGCCCGACCATAAACAATCACACTCATGCACAAGCAATATCTGCTACTACATACACTGTTATTCCTTTACACTCCACGCACAAGCAATATGTGCTATTACATACACAGTTATTTCTTCACACTCCACGCACAAGCAATATCTGCTACTGAATAATTGTTAAAAGTCAATCTTGCTGTCCTTTTTAGGATGCAATTTTTCGTTATTTGAAGCCCTACTCTGGCTCATGCCAGGGGCCGCAATGTAGCCCGACCATAAATATTCTCTCATGGCTGAACGCGGTTTCTGGGACCTCTTCATCCGCATGGCGGCACTTTGTGTCATCGGGTGTTTATCGCTTGTGTGCTGTCCTTGTGGGGTAGAAAGTCAGTTAATCAGTCAATATCTGCTACTACATACACAGATATTCCTTTACACACACGCGCTCACACACACACACACACACACACACACACACACACACACTGAGGGGGCTAAGTGGTCTTGAAGCATGGCGTCCGCCTCGGGTTTTGGAGGTCCTGGGTTCGTGCCCTGGTGAAGGCTGGGATTGTTTAATGTGGTTGGGATGTTAGCTAGTAAAGCGAGTGCCGAAAAGACATCGAGTACGATTTTTATGTGAACCGTCATTTTTTGGGGGCTGAGGCAGGTGAAATACACACAGTGGTACCAATGTCATCTAAACTCTTAAACAGTATTATTAATCCCCAGGTAAAGCAGTGCATCAGGCCCTGATACGCTAAAAGGCATGACGTCCGCCTCGAATGCTGGAGGTTCTGGGTTCGGGCCCTGGTGAAGGCTGGGATTTTTTCACGTAGACTTTCAGTAATTTTTCCTGGTCTCTGAATAGTAAAAACGGACGACCGTGTGTATTGTTGCGCACGTAAAAAAATCGTTTGGCAGCTGAAAATCGAAAGGAGTAGCCTAACGGAGCTGTCTGGGCAAAATTTTAGGTTATAAATCTACCCAAAGTATTTCAGGATCTTCACCGGTGCAACGGAGTTCGTGCACTGCGCTGAGATTTTTTTGGAGAACGGAGCACTTGTGGGTTACGACCCTTGTGCCATGATGTTGATTTGTTGTTTAAACCTAAGCACGCACACACAAAGGGAGTGGGTACCGGGTGCAGTCGTGGAAAGTAAAGACGACCGACATGATGCTGATCACATAACCCATCTTGTGTCAAGGTCTATGAGATATAGGTCCAGCCCTATACACCCAATACGCCTGAAATGAGAGAAAAAGGGTCCTTTACTTTACGTTTACACACACACACACACACACACACACACACACACACACACACACACACACACACACACACACACAGAGCTGAACCACCATAAACGCAGATCGTCTGCCCAGAAACTGTAAGGTAAGCGAACATGCAAACAATCATTCTAACAGGCCTTCGAGAATTCAAGCAGAGCAAAGAATGCATTTGAAGTGCTGCGAAGAATGCATTCCTTGGGCACAGAATAGGCAACATTCTGATCTGAAGTTAATCGTGACGTCAATTGTGGAAACATGCAACTGTTTTTGGCGAAAAAATGTGTCTGCGATATGGCCTACATACTGCTAGCAATTCCGTGAGGAATGTGTGGCTTTCTTTATCTGTGCCACTGAATACTCTAGTCGCGGAAAGATCTGGATCTTTTTTCCCCCCAAAAAATGTGGGGCTAAGAACTCTTGAGTTGCACTTAGGCGTATACGACATGTCAGCATTTACAGTGGTTGGGATGTTAGCTGATAAAGCGAGTGCCCGACAGAAATTGGGTATAACTATGACGTGAACCGTCATTTTTTGGGTCTGAGGCAGGTGAAAAGACACAGAGTGGGAACAGTGTTATCTAAACTCTAAACAGTATTATGGGTCCCCGGGTAAAGCAGTGCACTAGGTCCTGCCTGCACAAACTCCCATGGCTAGGATGACCAAATCAGCTGGAAATGGGACATACCAATAATATTTTAAGCTGAAAATGGTACATTCCAATAATATTTTAAGCTGAAAATGGTACATTCCAATAATATTTTAAGCTGAAAATGGTACATTCCAATAATATTTTAAGCTGAAAATGGTACATTCCAATAATATTTTAAGCTGAAAATGGAACATCACACTAATATTTTGAGATTAAAATGAGACAACGCACTAAAATGTTGACCTGAAAATGGAACATCCCAAGCAATTCAGTGTAAATCCTCCCTCCCCAACAAAGTATTGTATAATTATAATTATTTTTAATAATAAAAGTATTTAAAACTAGCACAGTGAAGATCAAAATCTGTTCTTAAATTTAAAGAAAACGAAAATAATGTCCACAGATAAAACTGGCTGTCATTCAAAAATAACAATCAATGATGACGAATTTGGAAACGTCACCAGCTCTATAATAAATAGCAATGCAGACTTTTTGACAGAAATTAAAAGAAGGATGGCCATAGCAAAGTAAAGATTAAACAGCGTTAAAAGTCTATGGTTGAGCACCAGCAAGGAAATTCAAATTAGAATTCTTATAGCATGCATCTTCCCTGTAGCAACAAAGGGATGTGAGTCGTGGACTATCTCCCAATCCTTAACTCTTTGGGTCCCAAGGAACGCATCATACGTTCTTAGGTTCCTACCTAGAAGCCCAATAAACGCATGATGCGCCGATTTTATGACTCTCTTTACTACCCCCTGGGCCTGTGATGCTAAACCCCCTGGGACTCAAAGAGTTAAGAAAGAGAATATGGGCTTTTGAGCTGAGATGCTATAGAAAGATTCTCAGAATATCATGGACAAAAGAGAGGATAAATACTGACATCTTGAAAGATCCGAACATCAAGGAAGATTAGCTAATAAACAGCATCCCGCCTCGCAAGCTGAAATATTTTGGTCATATCAAGTGCCACGACGGATTTGACAAAAATTGTAGCAGAAGGCATGGTACCAGGGACAAGGGGTAGAGGCCGACCAATACGAAGATGGACACAGGATATAAGTGACTTCTTGAGTATCAAAGTTCATGAGGCTGGCGAGCTGGCGAGAGACTGAGTTTCTTTAAGGCAGACGGTGATGAGAGGGGCATTCTGCAAAGGACCTGCTACATGATGATGGTGACATAAAATTGTGAAATCTAAAATGCACTGTAGACATAACTGGAAGTATATATACTATTCTCGAGCTAAATCCAAGACTATTTTTTAAATACAATTCTGAGGCGTGTCGAGACAACCAGGGCACATCTGAAAAGGGCTGTCCTGGTGAAAACCGGACGTATGGTCACCCTACTCATGGCAGAAATAATTTAAACTATCAGTAAAATAGATTAACAACAGGCCCTCATTAGGCTAATTGTTTATTGTAACCCCAATACCTAGGGTAAAACGAGAAGAAAACAGTTTTGTAATTTTAAAAAAAATGGCATTTAAAGAGACTGTTAACAACAGAGTGACAATAAGATGAAAAAAAAAAAAAAAAGAATAGACCACGAGGCAGACAAAGAAGAGCGGCAAGAAATACTTTGCAGCCAGACCAGCAAACACACGGAGTCGCCATGCGAAAAAAAAAAAGGCGTCATAGCCTTGAATGGAGGCAGGTGATATCTGCAGCAATAAACCTCAAGGGCTTGGAATGCTGGAGAAAAAGTAAAGTTGAAAACCACAGTGTGTTCGATGTGAAAGAATGATTATTCGTGTATGTTGGATTACATAAATACACACACACACACACACACGCACACATATAAATGAACACATGCTCCCACACCCCTACACATGCATGCACGCAATATACACATGTATACATACAAACATTAAAACATTAATACATACATACATACATACATACATACATACATACATACATACATACATACATACATACATACATACATACATACCTACATACCTACATACCTACATACCTACATACCTACATACCTACATACCTACATACCTACATACCTACATACCTACATACCTACATACATACATACATACATACATACATACATACATACATACATACATACATACATACATACATACATACACACATACACACATACATACATACACACATACACACATACACACATACACACATACACACAGACACACAGACACACAGACACACAGACACACAGACACACAGACACACAGACACACAGACACACAGACACACTGACACACTAACACACTAACACACTGACACACTGACACACTAACACACTGACACACTGACACACAGACACACAGACACACAGACACACAGACACACAGACACACTGACACACTGACACACAGACACACAGACACACAGACACACAGACACACAGACACACATTCACACATTCACACATTCACACATTCACACATTCACACAGACACACAGTCACACAGTCACACATTCACACAGTCACACAGTCACACAGTCACACAGTCACACAGTCACACAGTCACACAGTCACACATTCACACAGTCACACAGTCACACATTCACACAGACACACTGACACACTGACACACTGACACACTGACACACAGACACACAGACACACAGACACACAGACACACAGACACACAGACACACATTCACACATTCACACATACACACATACACACATACACACATACACACATACACACATACACACATACACACATACACACCTACCTACCTACCTACCTACCTACCTACCTACCTACCTACCTACCTACCTACCTACCTACCTACCTACCACCTACACACCTACACACCTACACACCTACACACCTACACACCTACACACACAGACACACAGACACACAGACACACAGACACACAGACACACAGACACACAGTCACACAGTCACACAGTCACACAGTCACACAGTCACACAGTCTCACAGTCTCACAGTCTCACATTCACACATTCTCACATTCTCACATTCTCACATTCTCACATTCTCACATACTCACATACACACATACACACATACACACATACACACATACACACATACATACACACATACATACACACATACATACACACATACATACACACATACATACATACATACATACATACATACATACATACAAACATACATACAAACATACATACAAACATACATACAAACATACATACAAACATACATACATACATACCTACCTACCTACCTACCTACCTACCTACCTACCTACCTACCTACCTACCTACCTACCTACCTACCTACCTACCTACCTACCTACCTACCTACCTACCTACCTACCTACCTACACACCTACACACCTACACACCTACACACCTACACACCTACACACCTACACACCTACACACCTACACACAGACACACAGACACACAGACACACAGACACACAGACACACAGACACACAGACACACAGACACACAGACACACACTCACACACTCACACACTCACACACTCACACACACTCACACTCACTCACACACACACACGCACTCACACTCACACTCACACACACACACACACACACACACACACACACACACACACACACACACACACACAAAAAGGGTACTGGTACTCATTGCAAAATGTCTAAGAAAGGTGACTCTACTCACCTTTCAGTGTCTATTAATGCAGAGCTGGACATATGATGCCTAAAATAAGGTGCCATACTACGTACCGTTGCTTACCGCGGGAGAAAAAGGGCATTTAATCAAAGTTTAGGTATACGATTTAAATTCTAGACGTATATCAACTCCTCCAATCCAGGGCAATGTGTGAGTAAACACTCTACAGCATAAGGTGGTCTTCTATTGGCTATTCGGGAAAAGTTATGATAGAGAAGTCTGGCGATTTCTGGCAAACAGAAGTAGAAAAGGAGCGACTAAATAAGTAAGTAAGCATACAGTTTTTTTTTTTTTTAAGTGTTTATTGTTGGAAACATATTTTACAAATCTCTTTTGAAACAAAAGCAAAATCAATAAGATGATGTGAAGTAAAATGATGATGATTTGTACCGTTTCTCACTGACTTTAAACAGGGAGTAGAGACAGGAGGAGGCAGAGGAGACCGGGCATTTTGGAGGAAAGCTATTGGGTATGTCAGCGGAAACGGTACATTTCAATGGTAATGTTTTACAGGTTATATATTGGTAATGTTTTACAGGTTATATATATATATATATATATATATATATATAATATATATATATATATATATATATATATATATATATATATATTTACAACAAACGAGTGAGTAGAAAGAAAGAGAGGACGAAAGAGAGAGAGAGAGAGAAAAGAAAAGAAAAGAGAAAAAAAAAAGAAAAGAAAGGAAAGAAAGAAAGAAGAAAGAAAGAGAAGCGGACAAGGAGACAAAAGGAGGAAGTAGAAAGGGTCACTCATTTTGGTTTATCTATTTTCCATACATATAAATAAGGTATCAAACAAAAAGTGAGACAAGTGCCAATCTACCAGTCTCTTTTGGAACCCTCCTAGGACATCGCACGGGCGATAAACACCCGATGACACCGAGGTGCCACCATGTGGGTGAGGGTCGCCCGGGGAGTGGTCCCAGAAACCGCGTTTCGCCTTAGGCATACGGCCGGGCTACTATGCGGCCTCTGGCTTGAGAGCCAGGGTAGGGCTCCAAATGGGAGATAAATCTGCGGCACTTTACAGTCATCAATTTAAATGGCATGTTTTGTATTTCATTCAGAAAAAAGTACATTGCATAAAATGTATATACAAGAGTGGAGAACACAGAGGGGACTTTACAGACACATAAACTAACATCAGAGAAAGGAAAGGGACACGACCACGTAGGCGGACAGGGGCAGGGGAGAAAAGGATGATATTTAGGACCACTCGTCGTATTTACATTGGCCAACGGGACTATCTCCCTTCGAAAAACCCCACCGGGACATCACACAGGCGATAAACACCAGATGACACTGAGGTGCCACCATGTAGGTGAGGATCACCCGTGGAGTGGTCCCAGGAAATGCGTTTCGCCCTAAGCCATTACGACCGGGCTACTCTGCGGCCTCCGGCTCGAGAGCCAGAGTAGGGCTTCGAGTGAGGGACAAAACGCCGCCACAATTATCAATTTACATAGCAGATTAAAATATTACATCAAAGAAAAACATACATTGCATAAATATATTTACAAGAGTGGCGAAACACAGAGGTGGACTTGGCGAACATATAAACTATCATCAGAGAAAAGAAGAAGACACGAATACGTAAGCGGACAGGGGCGGGGGAGAAGAGGATGACAGTTGGGGCCACTCGTCGCATTTACATTGGCCAGCAGGACTATCTCCTTTCGAAAACCAAAAAGGGACATCGCACAGGCGATAAACACCCGATGACACAGAAGTGCCACCGTGTGGGTGAGGATCGCCCGTGGAGTGGTCCCAGAAACCGCGTTTCGCCTTAAGCCATTACGACCGGGCTACTTTGCGGCCTCTGGCCCGAGAGCCAGAGTCGGGCCTCGAGTGGGGGACAAAACGCCGCTGCATTTCGCATTTACCAATTTACATAGCAGGTTAAAATACATACATTAAAAAGATCATACATTGCATAAATATGTTTACAAAAAGTGGCGAAAACACAGAGGGGGACTTTACGAACATATAAACTAACATCAGAAAAAAGAAAGGGACACGAGTACGTAGGCGGACAGGGGCGGGGGAGAAGAGGATGACAGTTAGAGCCACTCGCCGCATTTACGTTGACCAGCGGAAATTATCTCCCTTCGAAACCCCACCGGGACATCGCACAGGAGATAAACACCCGATGACACAGAAGTGCCACCGTGTGGGTGAGGATCAACCGTGGAGTGGTCTCAGGAAACGCTTTTCGCCCTAAGCCATTACGACCGGGCTACTCTGCGGCCTCTGGCCCGAGAGCCAGAGTAGGGCTTGGAGTGAGGGCAAAACGCCGCCACACTTCACAATTATCAATTTACATAGTAGGTTAAAATATATACATTAAAGAGATCATACATTGCATAAATATATTTACAAAAGTGGCGAAAACACAGAGGGGGACTTGGCGAACATATAAACTAACATCAGAGAACAGAAAGGGACACGAATACGTAAGCGGACAGGGGCGGGGGGGGGGGGGGGGGAGGATGACAGTTGGGGCCACTCGTCGCATTTACATTGGCCAGCGGAAATTATCTCCCTTCGAAAACCAAACCGAGACATCACACAGGCGATAAACACCCGATGACACAGAAGTGCCACCGTGTGGGTGAGGATCACCCGTGGAGTGGTCTCAGGAAACGCTTTTCGCCCTAAGCCATTACGACCGGGCTACTCTGCGGCCTCTGGTCCGAGAGCCAGAGTAGGGCTTCGAGTGAGGGACTAAACGCCGCCACACTTCACAATTATCAATTTACATAGCAGGTTAAAATATTACATTAAAAAAACATACATTGCATCAAATTTTTACAAGAGTGGAGGGGCACAGAGGAGGACTTTACGAACATATAAACAAACATCAGTGAAAAGAAAGGGGCACGAATACGTAAGCGGACAGGGGTGGGGGAGAAGAGGATGGCAGTTAGGCCACTCGTCATATATACATTTGCCAGCGTAGAACGATCCGGCAAGTGGTGAAACGGTCCGTGTCCATCTTCCCCTGAAACCCCACCAGGACGTCGCACAGGTGATAAACACCCGATGACACCGAAGTGCCACCATGTGGGCGAGGATCACCCGTGGAGTGGTCCCAGAAACCGCGTTTCGCCCTCAGCCATTACGGCCGGGGGTTCCAAGGGGAGACAAACCCGGGACGCTTCACTGTTTAAACAAAATTAAAAGCATGTCATTCATTTTACATAAATATAAAGCATCAAAATTATTTACATCAGTACATAATACAAAATGGGACTGTACAGACATGCAAAACGAACATCAGAGGAAAAAAAAAGTAAGCATACAGTTTAATTGAAGAAATGTGGCTTTTCCAATGCAATTATCACTTGGAAAGAGATGCATTCGTGCCTTCTCATCCTGATCATTTCTTCACTTTGGCATCTCATGTGTTAACTGGTGGTGCTGAAAGAGTTCTTAAAAAATGCCGTTAGTGTCTGTATTTTACACTTTTGCAGCGTAGGACGGAGACACACCCCCCCCCCCCCTTCCCCCCAATGGAGAAATATGGGGTCTTGAATTAATAATGGAGATTTCGTTCCAACACGGCTATTGTAGTCGCCAGGGGACTTTACAGATTTGTATTTTTTTGTGTCCCCTAATAAGAAACATCTCTGTGGCTAAGTCGATGCTAATTCTTCGTAATGCCGGGATGCCGGGTTCGATACCAGTTGCGGGCCATGCGCCTTGCGTTGGTTTCGACAGAGGTATCATGAAACCTGACCGTTCAGTGGCAATGGCAAACTACTGGACGTAAATTTGCCTAGAAAAACCACACAACAGCCAGGTGCTGTTCGAGTTGGCTCTGCAACGTCCTGTAAAGGAAACGCAACTAACCACCAATAAGAAACATACATACACATACACACACACAAACACAGACTCACACACACACACACACACACACACACACACACATATATATATATATATATATATATATATATATATGTGTGTGTGTGTGTGTGTGTGTACGATAGTGTCATAAATATTTGTGAAGCATATTAGTTTCGCTTGGGCGCCAAGATTTGTTTTTGAAGTCTGCTTCGACAGGTATGTATGTATGTATGTATGTATGTATGTATGTATGTATGTATGTATGTATGTATGTATGTATGTATGTATGTATGTATGTATGTATGTATGTATGTATGTATGTATGTATGTATGTATGTATGTATGTCTGTCTGTCTGTCTGTCTGTCTGTCTGTCTGTCTGTCTGTCTGTCTGTCTGTCTGTCTGTCTGTCTGTCTGTCTGTCTGTCTGTCTGTCTGTCTGTCTGTCTGTCTGTCTGTCTGGCTGGCTGGCTGGCTGGCTGGCTGGCTGTCTGTCTGTCTGTCTGTCTGTGTGCGTGTGTGTATGTATGTATGTGTGTGTGTTTGTGTGTGTGTGTACGTACGTACACACATACTAGACTAGATAGACCCAGAAGCCAAGGCTATTGACCGAGGAGGGGTTTGTGGGGCAGATGCCGTCACGATATGGATTCAAACACAAGACATTCGGAGTCGGCAGGCCAGCGTTTAGCCGATCCCTACCGGGTCTTTTACTGTGGATATCTAAAATATAGAAAAACAATACATCCATTCCCTCCTAAATCGATTCCTCCGCGAATGGAAATCTCAACGTGAGTAATTTTTCAAACTACCGACTACCGCTCACTTGACGTCACTTCTCTCAAGCCCTCGCTTCCAAATTAGCCGGCTAATAATAGCCAAGAGTCTGGGATCTGACGTCATTGCCGGGAAATTCCTTATCCAGCGCGCGCGCGCGCACACACACACACACACAAACACACACACCACTCACACAACATAACCTAAAAGTTGCTGATGTAATGGCTACGGAGAGCCGGGGTGATGGACGGGTCTAGAGTTGATGACATCTCATCATGGCGATTAGAACTACTTAACCGACGTTTCTGTGAGAGAACTCTGATGTCCTGCACCTTCACTTTGATACTGTGTGACGGTTAAGTACGTTATCACTGAAGAGGCTCTTAGAACCGAGATGATGTCAATGTTGCAAGTTTTTATGAGTGTTGAACTTAACCGACTTAATGGACAAGTGGATTAAGCACTAATGTCGTCAGTTTGGAGGAGTGCGTATACGGTAATGAAGTGCTACTGAAAACACACAAGAAAATGAGCAATGTTGAATGTCTATCGCGAGAGGGAAGCAGTTGTCCTTAAGACACTAAAACGGTCAACTGACTGAAGAAATTTAACATAGACAGTCGAGATTTTCTTAGAATGTTCTGAGAAGTAATACACTCTGAAACCTGGTGATAACTAACAAACCTAATGGTAAAAGAGCAAGTGGGAGATTAACTGTTACGACACTGCGTGTTTTGCATGCGTGTGACGTTTTTTTTTTGGGGGGGGGGGGGGCTGAACACATATTGCGATTGGGTAAAGTTTAAGTTCTCCCCAAACAAAGTACGTGACGTTTCATTCATAAGTTTGTTTGGCTGTAATACTTTCCTGCAGGTTACATGTGTGCCGCTCTGTTGATCGCTTTCTGGGTTGTCTTGCAATCACGTTTTTATTCTGAGAAAGAAAATACCTGTGACATAGCTTGAAGCCTCTCTAGGGACTTGTGTTAGACCCAGTTTGTCCACATTTTTAGAGTGTTAAAAGCGCTGGCGTGCTGAAATATACGATACGCGACATCAACGGCATTACGAAAAACTCCCGTAACATTGTGCCAAGGATACGTGGCTCAACGTCGACTAATCAGAAGTGAGCTAGTGTTTATATGAGCAGGATCTGGAGAGACCAACGTTAGTTTTACCAGGGATTGTAACAGACGCACGAGACATGTGGAAAATGGAGAGACAGCTATGCTGCGTGCAGTACCAAGTACCACTTCAGTGTTACACAGTAATTAGCGTCCATTTGATAGTCTCTCCCGGGGATATAAGTGTGCTGGGAAACGAACAGATTTAAATATTAGCTGGTTTTACACTACACGCATGTAGATTCATGCGATAAATCGAGATATTGTCAATGCACTAATAGAGCAAGTGAATCGTACGGAAATATTAGCAGGTACAAGCATGTGCACGCAGTGATTCAATGCTTTTGATCCGGAGGGTTCAGGCAGGTTCGGTGCGAAGGCAACGGCTTGAATCATTACAGAAGTCAACTGTGCGTGGAGTCACCTTTATTTTCGCGCCGGGAAACGTAGGCGTCGACGGAAATCAAAGAGCTGATAGGCTGGCTGGATCAGCTATCACAACCGACGGTCACCCCATGGATCACGCTGATATGATTAATGCCCTTCGAGAAATGGGAAGGGGGGAAGACTTTGGAGACAGTGAATCCCCATCAGTCACTAGAATGATAGACTTGGGAGTTAAGATTGGCAAGCAAAAAACGAGACGTACACATCGTAGGGCTTGTTGAACAACATAGAACTGGTAATATTAGTCAACGGACGCTGGGGTTCATACTGAGGGGAGGAAATGAGCACCTATGGACATGCCCGGAGTGCATTGATAATAACCCAGCTAAGTAACTAACTGTTTTATGACAATGAAAATTGCAAAGGTTTGGGTAACAGTCTTCTTCTTGTTCTTGTATTCATGTAGGTGTAAATGTGTAGTTTTGGACATATGTTGGTGTCTGTACATGTAATGGTATATGTGTGTATGCATGGGTGCATGTATAGATGTGTATATATGGAATGCGTGTGTGCATGTATATCCATAAATGTATGTGTGTGTGTTTTCTGTTTGTGCATTTATTTCTGTGTATGTGTATGCTTGTATATGTATGTAGATGCAGGTGTGTATGTATCACGTATGTCTGTATATGAGTCCACCTGTATGAAAATGTAGATGTATGTATACGTGTGTGTGAGTATGTATGATGGCGTACACACGATGTGTGTATGCATTATATATTTCTTTTTAAATCCATAACATGCATTATTGATAACAGGTATTAGTACTCTGAAAAAATGAGTACTTAGAAGGGCCGAATGTCAGACTGGCCTGCGTGCCCAATTTGTAACCCTTTGAAAATAAAGTTCGTTCGTTCGTTCCTATTCTTGGCGTTCACCGACTGTAAAACTCGCGGAAAGTTCTGGTTGTTCGTCCACTTATGGACTTCGGTCTTGGTGTTAAACATAAGTTTTGTGTGCATACCCGTTTCAAACATTACGATTATTTGTTGGTCCCTCGCCTCCCAGTTGAATACACTCTGACTTCGAAAGAAACACTTCACATTTAGTCATCTTTTACGACATGCTTGTTGAAGGGGAGGGCAGTGGGTTGCTGTTTTCCACCTAAAATGGGCACTGGAACCCACAGGAGGTGTGATAACAGGTAATTGCATTTTGCTAGTAAAAATGCCAATGTTAGGCTTCCTAACACAGTACAGGGTGGTGGTAACACAGTGGAGACACATTTCATTCTATTTTAAAGAACTTTGGAAGGGTCGTGTTAGCATGGCAAGGGGTGCACTACCGGCGACGACACAAAGAAAACATGTGTTGGGAGGGGGATGGGTTGACGCTGAACCTTGTTAAGTGCATAATAATAGCATTAATGTGCTTAATGCCTTCATCGTCGGCTCTGTGGCTAAGTCGATGCGAATGCTTCGTAATGCCGGGGTGCCGGGTTCGATCCCAGCTGTGGGCCATGCGCCTTGCGTTGGTTTCGACAGTGGTATGAGGGGGCCGACCGTCCAGCCAGAAGCAATGGCAAACTACTGGACGTAAATTTGCCTAGAGAAACCACACAACAGCTAGGAGCTGCTGGGGTGGGTTCTGCAACGTCCTGAAAAGGATACGCAACTAACCTTTTTTAATGCCCTCATCACAGCCCATCCAATGTTGGGTCAAACCCCAGGTTATTGTGGCCGTCAAGAACATAGAACGGAGACGGCCATGAATGAGCCTAATCATTTGGCGTCTTCCTGTAAAATACGTGATGATTACTAAAAGGGGTCATGTGAACCTGGAATATTCAGACAGTACGTCATTCTCCCTGCAACCTATCTTGTTCTATAGTGTATTCATGACTATCCTTCTAAATATTTCTATCCCACAAAATTTCAAAAGTAGAGTTTTCTGAAATCTAACGAAACAGAAACTGCTGTACTTTTTAATACTCTATCACATTTATTCATAATCGTAGACAATAGAGTACGCTTAAATTCTATATATAAAGGTAGATAGATTTTCTGGGTATTTTCTCCATCTTAAATGCACCCTGTCCTCATAAACAGTTCGATGAATTTTCCCTTGTCAGTGCCTCGCGGGTTTGCAGGAAAACGGTGAAACGTGTGTCAAGAAGCTAAATCTTTAACAACTTCTACCCCCGACAGCGCCTCAATATGAAAAGTGAGGCACCCTCCACACATTAATCTCGCACTTTGACGTCATATATCCTGGGTCGTGTCAAGGTTTTTCAAAATGACGTCAAAGGAAGAATTATTTGGCGTAAACAAAAGTACTCGTGCATTCAGGAATGGGAAATATGAGCAACGCGTGTCTCCCAGAGATTCTTTATCGCTGTTTTGTCGCTAGTAACGACGGCTGGGGCTTTATGATGTGTGGACACCTGTTTATAAATAGCTGATAGCTATTTTTCAGGATGTTAAACAGTCAACTAATAATCGGCTTAGAGCTAACAGGCTTGTACTATTTTTAACAGATAAACGCTGACCTGATGTATACATATAAACGTGTATGCGTGCGTGCGTGTCTGCGTAAGTTTGTGTGTGTGTGTGTGTGTGTGTGTGTATGTGTGTGTGTGTGTGTGTGTGTGTGTAAACAGAGAGCTTGTAAAGTAGTGCGTTTCACAGTTATCTCCTGTCCAGAAAGCATTTCCAGCCCCCTCCCCCCCCCCCCCTCCTGCTTTTTTTTTAATTTCTTCCTAGGCTTTCCAGACTGGACATTAGATTGCTTTGTAATCTTCAGAGGACCCAATATAACTTTACGGATGTATGGTATTAATGAGATTTGAGTCTGTTACCACCCGCTGTTCCCACCCGGTTGACCCAGTTTGTTCTTCGTTTCTACGCCTAGGCCTTATCGTGATATCATAAAGACTGTAAGTGTACAGACGACTTGACCAGAAAGTTTAAATCAGATTATCAGCTGCACAGAAGAGTTGGCTATCCTCCCAATAACGGTCCCAAATTATCAAGGCTAAGAAAATACCCTAACAGGGCCTCAGTCATATGTAAATTGCCAACCTCTTTCCGGCGACTATACCGCATACCGCGGAAAAGCTTCCGCCAAGTTAAAGTCACTGCCGAGTGCCCCCCCCCCCCTTCTCTGGAGGCGGCTTAACTAGATGGCTGGGACTCACGAGCAGCAGCTACCGCATCTCTTGCAGCTTCCTCTATTTTATTTGCTCGTGAGTCCCAGCCATCTAGTTTAGCTCCCCTCAGTGCGGCGCGGGGGATACTCTCGGCGGAGGCGGTATAGTCGCCGAAAAGAGGCTTGCAGTTCACATATGACTGAAGCTCTGTTAGGGTATTTACTTAGCCTCGATAATTTGGGACCGTTATTCGGAGGATAGCCGAAGAGTTTAAGGTCCTGTTTACGTCTCCACGCCCAAACATAGAGTAACTAGGCTTTTATCCATGCTTTTTCACCTCTGACACTGGTTAGACTATGTTAGAGGGGTGTCCAAATGGACTTTACGTTTGTGGTTACCTAACCTGGAGTGTTGTCTTCGCTGGGAATAAGGACTATAATTTATGTAACTCTCAAGTGGAATCAATTTTTCCCCGTTTTGTTTGGCCAAAGGAGTAGAAAAGGTTGAGAAACACTCACTTAGAATATGGTAATACCTAAGACTTCACATCGCCAGTATCTGCGACGGGGCTGTCTTTAGACCAGTGTGGTTCATGGAATCATAATAAAACCATTTAGGACATTACGCGCATCTTTTACAAGATGTTGTTGTACCAACCCCAACATTTTTTTGGCTAGTGTGGTTTTTCTTAGCAAATTTACGATCAGTAGTTTGCCATTGCTTTCTTGCAGCTGTCGGTGCCACTGTCGAAACCAACGCAAAACAAATCGGACCAAAGCTGAGATCGAACCCAGGACTCCGGCATTACGAAGTGCGTTCGCAATGCATAAGCCACAGAAGCAAACAGGACACAATGTGTGAAATTAACAACTGTCTAGGACAGGGTTAAAGGAGTAAATGTACAAAGGGGTCAAAATGTTGAAAAAGGGGATCGTCGGGCCATGGGTCTGACACCCAGCAGAGAACGATAATTGTTTTTTGTCATGATCCGAGGACCACTTGCTAGGCCTCTGCGGGCCTGATTCGACTCACAGGCAGCCGGGTCAATAGCCCTGGTCTAGGATATAACTTATATAAATATAAGGATTTAAATTAATCCTCGTCTAGGATTTGAGAAATTAAATTACGAGTAATTATTGACTAGAATAGGGCAAATTGAAGTCATGGATATAGTGAGCTGAAAAAGCTATAAGGTTAGTTGCGTATCCTTTACAGGACGTTGTAGAACCAACCCTAACAGCCTCTGGCTGTTGTGTGGGTTTTCTAGGCAAATTTACGTCCAGTAGTTTGCCATTGCCACTGGACGGTCGACTTTCTTTATACCACTGACGAGACCAACGCAAGGCGCATGGCCCGCAGCTGGGATCGAACCCGGCATCCCGGCATTACGAAGCGTTCGCATCAACTTAGCCACAGAGCCGACCAATGGAAAGGTACAGAACTTTAACAGTATTTTCAAGCCGCTCATTCATTTCAATAAACGTGACAGTTTTGTCCCGTTTTCCAAAGAATTACTCTACTAAAAAAAAAAAAAAACGTTGTTTAGGCAACACCTTTAACTTTGTTAGCCAACAGTACACCCAATTCTGTGAGCGCCTGTTCGAATCCCTGTATGATAACCGTAGATCTCGAATTTTATGCTGTCTGTTGTGTTCTTTTGTCACTACGACCTTCCTGTAACTATTGCATAACCAATAAGTATTTGTACATTTATTTATTATGCTAAGGCTAATAACTCACAACTTTGAAACACACTGTTACACACCAATTCAATGACAAATAGTCAGGTCGTAATCTGATATTACGGACCCACCCCCTTCCCCATTTGGGAGAGGGGGGAGTCTAACGGCTAAGACACCCTAGTTTTTAGGGACGGGTGGGGGGATGTGCAAGGAAGCTAAGTTACCGTTAAAACATACATACCATGTATCTGAAGGAAGTCGTCGTGGTGTAGCGGCTAGATGCTCGCGTGAGGATCGGAAGGTCGTGGGTTAGCTCCCTGGCGGAACTGGACTTTCTTCAAAAATGACATTGACTCCCAGGTCGACCCAGCCTTGAGTGGGTACCGGGTGCAGTCCCGGGAAGTAAAGGCGGCCGGGGTGATGCTGACCACATCATCCATCTTGTCGTCTATACTAATATAGGTCTAGCCCTATAAATGTGTTGGAAAGGGACTTTTACTTCTTACTGACTTGTATGTATCTGAACAAAAAGCCACCCTGTCCCAACTACATAAGCTATGAATCAATTGTAGACGAAAGCAGAAAGCACAGAATATGTTCTATAGATTGATTCAACTTAAAGAAAGCATGTCGTTTCCAATGTTGCATAAAGCTTTGCCTTATCTTTCTCTTCAAAGTGGCAGCAAACGAATACCAAAGTTCGAGCCAGCAGGTCGGGATGTGTAACCTGACGCAAACCAAATCCTGTTCAAAAAAGAGGCAGTCAGCCGCAGGATCCGCCTAAATATATAGATGTGTTCATGGCGGCTAGATATGACCTACTTAACACATTACGTGATGGCTTGCCTCTTTACCTTTCTACAGCGTGTGACCTAGTTAATATTGCGCATGCAGCAAACGTTTGAAGAAAAAAAAAAAACCGGTCGCCTTAATAGATTTAGGTTTAGGTTCATAGAACGGATCAGCATCGTGACACAAGGGTTGTAACGCACTTTTTACATCTAACTCACACCGTCGTCCGAAGAATTTCAGCGCAGTGCACGAATTCCCTAGCACCGGCGAGGATCCTAAAATGCTTTGTGGAAAACTAATAAAGGCGTAGTGCAATGTCTTAATACAATGGCGGGTTCCCTAGGCCCTATGACGGAAGTCTTGGAGTCACCGTGGACATTGTGGTGCTATGTTCATCTACGACATACACACATGAGAATGTAACATTTATTCACGTGAGTGGTTGCACTACGGCTGCTTTTTTCTCCCCAAGCGCATCTACTCACCACAGTGTGTATAAACCAGGTGACTGTATTTACCACAGTGTGTCTAAACCAGGTGACTGTACTCACCACTGTGTATCTAAACAAGGTGACTGTTCTCATCACTGTGTGTCTAAACAAGGAGACTGTACTCACCACTCTGTGTCTAAACAAGGTGACTGTACTCACTACAGTGTGTATAAACCAGGTGA
>CAJHNH020002818.1:25000-92780 GCA_905116865.2 Candidula unifasciata
GCTCTGTGTATTAAACCAGTTTCGGTGGCTCCGTTTTTAGTGCAGAATAGGTCTGGGTTTGGTAATAATACCGGCTTTTTAAGCAATGATCCTGAACTGATAGCTCTTTAATGTTACTCTATGCTCTTCCAGTCCTTTTTAGGATGCAATTTTTCGTTATTTGAAGCCCTACTCTGGCTTTTGCCAAGGGCCGCAATATAGCCTGGCCATAAATATGGCCTAAAGGCTGAACGCGGTTTCTGGGACCTCTCCACGGTGATTCTCACCCACATGGTGGCACATTGTGTCATCGGGTGTTTATCGCTTGTGTGCTGTCCTGGTGGGGTAGAAAGTCAGTCAGTCAGACTGATAGCTCTTCATTCACCGTGGGTTCGTGTCCTGGTGGAGCCGGACTTTTTTTGTTCTTCAAAAAATGACCTTGACTTCCAAGTCGACCCAGTCTTCAATGGGTATCAGGTGCAGTCGTGGAAAGTAAAGGCGGTCGGCGTGGTGCTGTACTGGTCTATAAAAATATAGGTCTAGCCCTCTCTATATTCCCAATACGCATAAAGGTGTGGAAAAGGGACCTTTGCTTTTTACTGACTCCACCTGAGTCGTGTGTAATGTAACTGTATATGACGATTAAATGACTTGACAAACCTTATTTTTACACGTTCTACTTCATAATATACCGCTGTCCCAAGACTCGACTTTGTATGAGACTGATTTCCCGGCCCATATTCTCATAAACAAGACAAAATTAACTGCATGTCTTTTACCTGGTTTTATTTATAAATATCCTCTAAAAATTCATACACATTCTTCGGTTACCCATGCGCAAAACAAACTACAAATATTTTGAAGTGTGTGTGGTGGTGGTGGGGGGGGGGGGGGGAAGTGCTCAAACCATGTTTAAATGTGCGTTGTTATTATTATTGTTGTTGTTATTATTACAATTATTATAATATATACGGGAAATGCTATGAAACGTATGAACAAACAGCTTAAAGAATGGTTCGATTCATTTGAATAAAAAAGGGGTGAGGGAATATCCTTCCTGGCACCATGCCCTTTGCTATTATTGTTTTCCAATTGTATTTCTACGTTTCTATTGCAAGCTTCTTCTTCTTCTTCTTTTTTTTAGTGGGGGGTGGGGGGGGGGGGCTGGGGGGGGGGGGTGGGGGGGGGAGTGGAATCTTCAAAATAAAAATACCAATTTCGATACTCACAAAATGTCGAGCATCCTCCTGCAGTATATTTTACTTTTACACAGGCGCTTGCGGCGCCTCACACATACTCACGACAACACATCCTCCAACAATAATTAAATGCAGTGAACGAAGCTATCTCATAAAACCCCCACAGCCAGTGGAAACGCCCACGACATCAATGGCAGCCGACACAAAATCTGGCATCTGATGAAATGGGGTGACATTTGTAACTCGTACCTTCCCCCATGTTAAGATCTTTTAGAATGTCAGTATTTCTTATCTTCTTTGTCCAAGTTATTCTGAGAATCTTTATTTTCAGAAAAACTATAAAAGATGTGAGGTATCTACGAATGGAGACAAATTATATATGGAGGAAAGAATTTAAATGACTCAGACGATTGAAGAAGGCGATTGTTTGTGGTTGAGGTAGTTGGTAGAGCAATGGGCAGAAGATAAAGTGGGGCTAAAATGCCAGCCACAGGCATGGTGTCCGCCTCGAGTACTAGAGGTTCCGGGTTAAATCCCCGGTTAGGGCTGAGATTTTTTAAAGTGCACTTGGACTCTAGTAATTCCTTCTGGTTTCTGGATAATGAGATTGGACGCCCGTGTGCAATGTTGTGCACGTAAAAAAATCCCTGTGCAGTTGGAAATCGAAAAAGTAGCCTAACGGCGCTGGGCGGGCAAAATTTTGAGTTAAATATCTACCCAAAGTATTTTAGGACCCTTGCCGGTGCTACAGGGCCTGTGCACTGTGCTGAGCTTCTTCGGACTCATACTTGAGTTAGAAGAAGAACGAAGCACTTATGTGTTAAATCGGTGTGCCATGATGTTGATCCGTTGTTCAAAACCTCAAAATAATTTTTGAGACAACCTGCTTTATAGTTTCCATCACAAGAGATTCGTCATAGGTTTGATTCATTCTGGTAGTCTTGACAAGGACTCTTTAGTGCAAACTAGGGCTGTAGCGAATTTTCGCTTCGTATTCGCTTCGGGGCCGAATAGTGGACATAATAACTATTCGGTATTCGGCCGAATACTTGCGGTCGGGCCGAATACGAATATTCTTTACACCTGTTTCTGTATACACTGCGATAGACTGAGATAACTCTCTAATTACCACAATAGTTGCTGTTGTCGGAGTCTGTCGTAGCGGGGGGCAACTGCGCCCGGTTGCGTGGTACAGCATTCGGTTTTAACACATGGCTGTGAGTCTTGGACAATCGGTAGGCAGGCCAAACAAGATGTGGTTTTACAGAAGAATGCTTAGAATACCTTGTACAAAACAAACAAAAAACCAAGAGGTTTTGAAAAAGTCGGGAGCCCGAAGACAAATAATCACAGACATCAGAAGGAGACAGTCATTTTTTTTTCGGCTATGTTATGAGAAGAAGGAAAATGGAACATGTGGTGACCACTGGAAAGATATGTGGATGGAAGGATAGAAAAAGACAACAAGAGATTCTGGACGGTCTTGTTGCATGGCATGGAGGTGTGTCACACGAAACAATACATGCTGCAGGAGATCGCAGAATGTGGCAAGGCCCACGCCAGTCGGCAAGGCTGATGATGATACACTATTCGTATTCATATTCGGCCGAATAATTGGTCCCGCTATTCCTATTCAGCCGAATAGTAAAAATCCCTATTCGGTACAGCCCTAGTGCTGTATACTTATTGTATTTATTTGCCAAAAAAGCACCCCAGTGCTATCGTTTTGAGGTTTGAACAACGGGTCAACATCCTAGCACAAGCGTAGTAACCCATAAGTGCTCTGTTCTACTTTTAACTCAAGTCAGAGTCCGAAGTAGTTCAGCGTAGTGCACGACGAAGGTCCTGAAATACCTTGGGTAGATTTTAAACTACAAATGTTTGCTGGACAGCGCTGTTTAGATACTCTTTTCGATTTTCAACTGTAAATGGACTTTTTACGTGCGCAACAATACACACGGGCGTCCGTTCTCACTACCCAGAGACCAGGGAAAATCACAGCCTTCACCGGGGCTTCACCCCGGGACCTCCAGCACTCGAGGGGAACTCCATGCCCCGAGACCACGCAGCCCCATAGTGCTTTCGTTTGGAAACTGTAAAAACACATACTCGGAGATTCTGTACACATACAGTACCACACTATGATTCATTGTATCTCGCTGTGAGATTTAAAGAGAATTGTTTCTTATGGCAGTAACGGAAATATAAAATAATAATAATAATAATAATAAAATCATATTTGTAAATACAAATATTACCCAGTAAAGGGGAGTCGCCGCAGCAGGGCGGCTAGACACCTGCCTGCGGATCGGAAAGTCGTGGGTTCACTCCCTGGTGGAGCCGGACGTTTTTCAAAAATGACCCTGACTCCCAGGTCAAGCCAGCCTTGAGTGGGTACGGGGTGCAGTCCCAGGAAATAAAAGTGGTCAGCGTAATGCTAACCACAGCACCCATCTTGTGCCGATTGGTCTATTAAATATAGGTCTAGCCCTTTATGCCTAAAGGAGTGGAAAAGGGTTTTTTGCTTTACTATTGGACAATAAGGAGACATCATCATGCACTGTATCTACTAGATCTTCACTTTATGGTCGGCTATTGAAGACATCGCATGCAGAAATAAAAGGAAATTTTGTCACTCTTGGCTAAGCAAAAATTAGGCCTAAATCTGCAGGAAAACTAAGTAAGTAACAGACCATTTGCACACGATAAAATTGACTAAAAGACTAAGTTGCGAGTTTTTTGTGATATAGATGCAAATGAAGGAGCGACTCATTACCGTACTCTGTGGCGTATTGACACGAAGAAGAAGAAGTATAATACCAGTCCAAAAATTGTACATCCTATTCGGTGCCCAGTTAGTAGTGATGTGATTTATGTCACGTCGGCCGCCTTTACTTTACACTTCATTTCCCAACGTCACTTTACTTTGGGTCGAACAGGAAATCAGTTACATTTTATATATCGGCCTCGGTGTCTTTGAATGAAGACCACCGGTGGACAAGACAGTTCCCATGACCTAATTCGATAGTTTCTGCTAATTGGATTTACTTACAAGTCAAGAAACGTTAAACTTGCTGGTTATTTAACAGCATACTTTTATAACCTTTCCCTGTTGTTGTTGTTCGCTAGCAAGCATCTGTATGCTGTTATATGTTAGTGACCTGCTGTAAGATGTGCCTTCTGATCACTTAATAAGCTGCTTCCCAGCCACCAGAAACTAAGAGTTGTAGGTTTTTATTATTATTAATGCTACGTTATCATATTTTCGTGTACACCACTGCTTATAGTGCGATTTAATTTCACTTTACATATTAGTAGGTGTAGTAGTAGAAGTAGTAATATAGTATAGTATAGTATTAGTAGTGGTAGTTTTAGTAGAAGTATAGTAGTAATAGTATAGTCTAATAGTAGTAGTATAGTATATTTAGTAGTAGTATAGTATAGTAGTAGTAGTATAGTAGTTGTTGTGGTTGTATAGTATAGTAGTTGTAGTTAAAAGTCAAAGTTAGTTGCGTATTCTTTATAGGACGTTGCAGGACAAACCCTAGCATTTTTTTTAGCTGTTGTGGTTTTTCTAGGCAAATTTACGTCCAGTAGTTTGCCATTGCAATAGTAGTTGTGGTGGTAAGTAATCACAAACAGATAAGTCCTGCTATAACTCTCAGTTATAATAATAATATTGTACCTATTTATGCTGTTGTTGAATTTCTTCACTAATGTTATCCACTTGCATCTCTGTAGAAGTGAAGTAAAGGTCCCTTTTCCACGTCTTTCGGGTTATAGGTCATATAGGGCTAAACCTGTATTTTTATAGACCAATCGGCATAATATGGGTGATGTGTTCAGCATCACGCCAGCCTCCTTTACTTCCCGGGACTGTATCCGGTACCCACTCGAGGCTGGGTCGACCTGGGAGTCATTGTCAAACCACGACCTTTCGATCCGCACTCGAGCGTCAAGCTGCTATGCCACGGCGACACCCAGTAGCCTCTGTGTGCACAGTATATTTGCAAGTCAATGTCCTGTTTAAGCTGTGCTTTCTGATAAGTCTCTACTACAGCTGCTGCTACTATTAGTACTAAGGTTAGTTGCGTATCCTTTACTGGACGTAGCAGAACCAACCCCAGCAGCCCCTGGCTGTTGTGTGGTTTCTATAGGCAAATTTACGTCCAGTAGTTTGCCATTGCACTGATACCACTGTGCGCATGGCCCGCAGCTGAAATCGAACTCGGTACCCCGGCATTACGAAGCGTTCGCATGGACTTAGCCACAGAGCCGACTACTATTAGTACTACCATCGCCAAATTTTTCATTATTATTAATGTGTTCTTAGATTCAATTTAAATAGCTGTGGTAACAATAGTAGTACATCTGGCAATCTCTCTGGCAAACCGTTACACCCCAAGGTAGAAAAGGAGCGACTAAGTAAAGTAAGACAGTAGTAGTAGTAGTAGCAGCAGTAGTAATAGTAGTAGCAGCAGTAGTAGTAGTAGTAGCAGCAGCAGCAGCAGGCACACAAATAATAATTTGTTCAAGTCTCAGGATTATACCTAGTATTCTCAATGATTACTTTAAATGTTGCTTTTACAATGAACAATTTTTTTATTCAAAAGTATTCTGATTACAGTTATTTATATTTTTTTCATTTCCTTGATAGATCCAGGTATATTTTATATCCAGTCTTGTGTTCAGAACAGGCTAGTTACAGTTTAGACCTCTTCTTCTTCTCAGTGCTGACCAGCTGTAAGCTCTGGTGAAAAGTTCTGGATGTTTGTCCACTTCTGGACCTTGATCTCATTGTAGAACATACATGGGTAGGCAGACTGTTGGTTCCTCACCTCGTAGGCAAATGTGCAGGCAGTATAAAAGAAAATATCCCAAATAAGTAATATTCTATGACATTGCTTGGTTGTAGGACCCTTCATTCTAGCTGAAAATCCCCAGCCAGTTCTTACACCCCGATGAACAGAACCATCGGTGTACACTACTGCATCATCTAGTCCAGCCTTTCCATCTGTCACTTGTACCTCTAACTCTACTATACCGATACACCACTCTCTAACATGATAATGACTTGATGGAAACTGCTGTTGTGGGTGTTCGTGTCGACCCCTTTCTCTTACTAAAAAAAGGGGGGGGGGGGGGAAGCACTGGAGTCTAGACAGAGAGGAACCTCCTTATATGTGTAATAATTTTCTGCACTTCTTAAACTTTGTTATAATGTATAAAACTTATAAATTAACCTGGATTGACATAAGGATTATTTTTCATGCCTTTCATACTGTCAACATCCACCCACACAAACAAGAAAGAAAGCAGAAACGAGGATATTCAGTTGGAAAAAAAAACAAAATTTGTTCGCTTGATTTATTTTGTATATTCATGAATAGGTGGCATTGTGCCATACTGTTTTAAATATGTAAATCATCATCTCAACCAGCAAGAAACAATAGGATTTTTTGGTGTTCAACAGAAAAACAAGACCAAAACAAATAATATGTGGTAGTAAATATAGTTTCACATAATTAAAAATAATGTAAAATCTCAAAGCAAAAAGTTTTGTTATAAAATATACAGCTTATATTTGTAATATTTTGTTTCATTTGACACATGTAGACAGAAGGCAACTAAGCATGTTTTCACAAGCAGGTATGAAGAAACTGACTGGAGCCACACATGGGTTTTTGCAAAGTAATCCAGCAATTAGAATATGAATTGCAGATACAAGCACGAAAATAAAAACAGAATGCCCAGTATCCATAAAAAGTAGAATCTATATTTCTACCTGATGTTTCCAAACTCCCAGTTACCAAGTATATTTGGTAATAACAAGTACTGGACTATCATATAAAACAATGCAGAAACATTGCAATACAATGATAAGACCACATACAAGGACTTTAGCATATAGTAGATTTATAAGCATCTTTTATATATAATCATATACATTTGTAAATGCTATATGTTGAATACTGATTTACTGTATCTACTGATGTACGACTGTTTAGTTTTGTTAAAGGTATCATCAGCTGTGATCCGAACTCAATATTTACAGCTTTTTAGATAGATAAATAGGCTGTTGAGCTGAGAAAATACCAAGTCTTACAGAAATGAAATGGCTATGAAAGCGCTATATCTGTTAATTACACAGATTTTGTCATCACAGTATCACTTCTTTGTTTTCTTCTTTTAGCCTTCATCCGCTGTAACTCTGAAAGAAAGTTTTAGTTGTTGTGCGCTTCTAGTAAGCTGACAGTTTTTATGTCGGGGGCAAGATTAAACATCCTAACCTGCACAGTCCGTGGCGACAGCCCTAAATCCCCAGGCACAAACCGGCTGTCTACACTGCCCAAAAAATTCATAAAACAAACAGTACTGTCAGTCTTATAGTGACAGCCCTTCTGGTCTTTGGTCTTATTCCAGAACTTGAGTTATGTATGCATATGAACTTTACAGATCTGGCTGATTTGTTTGCAGACTGTTTGTTCCTGGCCTCACAAGCACATGCAGTCTAACTTGAAGGATACACTAATCAGTCACATTTTACAGCACACTTGTTAGGGTTTGTGGGTCTGTTATTTTTTCTCTCAAATGGGGTCTTGAAACCCACTCAGAGAATACTGCCACTGTGTTCTACTTCTACAGACAGTAAAGGAAATATCCTACCATACAACCTGTGATTTTACTTTGACTTTCATATTGGCCAGATTTTCAGTATATTTGAAGTAAGAAATAGAAATAAGAAGAGAAAACCCATTAAAATGTACTTTGTTGGTGTAAACTAGGCCATTCCTGTAAAATCTTTTAGTGTAAACAATGTATGATTGTGACTTTTTCACCTTGAGTTCCAACCAGATGTAATTTTTTGTCATATCTTCTAGATTTCTTTCGAGTTACTAAATAAATCTGGTTTCTATGTTATATATTTCTGTATATTATATATATAATTACCTTGAAAGTAATACATTTTAATTTTTTTCTTAAACCATTTTTCTCACCTTGGACATGTGCTATTGTACCTTCTGGGACTGACTGAATTAAAGATCCCTCTGTATTATGGAGTAGCAATATCTTTCAAGATAAAACAAGATTATAAGGAACAAGTAAACAACATTGTACAGGCATTTAATGATCCAAACAGGATAATGAAATTACTGATAGCTGTAACAAAGACATTTTGATTTAGAAGAAAAGGGCATGTTTCATATATAAATATGTGAATATTTTATATATGACAGCCATGTCAAAGGCAAAGACAGTTAAAACATTGAAGAGTATGCTAACAAGAAATTTATATTGAAAGGTTTAATTTTCTTCGTTTCTCTTTTAAGTGCGTCACATATATTATTACACCTGTCCAATTCAGGTGTCACGTATGTGAAAGACATAGTTATAATGCATTTACTTTGATGGGGTCTATAATTCAAAGACATAATATATACCACAGTTACAATGCATTCACTTTCGTTGGGTCTGAAGCTCATGGACCAAGGACATGAGTGGAGACTGACTGACCAGTTCTAATTCTTGCTGGCAAATATTTGTCCAAACTTAACAAACTCTCTCCTGCACGTATCAAATGAATCAGCTGCATTATCATGCCACAGCGTCGAACAATGTTTTTGTGTGTGTATACAGTTTTTAAAAATTCAGCACATGGCCATTATGACTAGATAGCTTAAGTAATGAGAAGTAGGTGGTCAAAGGTCGGAATGTCCACCTCACGCATTCTACAGGTAATGATATGTGTTGAGTCCAATCCTTGTTAAGGCTCAGTTTGAACAAAAAAAAAATCCAAGTCTTCATACTGGATGTTGAATCAATAATCGACATCTTAGCACTCACGACATACCCATAAGTGCTCGATCCGCATCTTCAGCAGTAAGCGCAGAGTTAAAATTGTGATGGTACCAGTAGCAGTCTGTATGTCCTTCTTGCCTCTCTCTTGGGTGTTGAGTGTCAAATTCTCCTCAGACCATCATGATCTATTTGTGCCTCTTCCCTGTTCATTTGCTCTTAAAAGACCTGTACAACATCTAGCTTGTCGTGCATCAATATACAACCAAGTGGTGCAGAACCGGCCAGCCTATCTCAGTCTTTATACTGATGGATGGCAACTGTTTGGTCAAGCAGTTGTTTTTTTCTCTGTCTGGGAAACATTTTTAGGACACCTCTCCCTTTTTTGTTTTCACCCAGAAAAAAGACAACGACAGTGATGAAAACAGATGAAACTGTTGTCATAAAAAACTGATAAAACTGATCACATTGACAGAATTAGATAGAGAACAGCTAAAGACACATTTGATGAAATCAGTAGTCCAACCTAAAATGATCTAGACTGCAACAAAAATGGTGGAAGGATGGTGGTCTTAAACTTTAGTAAATCTAACTGCAGCTAAAGAAGAAGATTTTCAGAAAAGACTATAGTAACAGGTAAACTGTTGTAGATATTTTACAAGGAATGAATACAGAATGAATGATGATTACAATGATACGGTATAAAAATATATAAAAATTTCATTGTAAAACTGAAGCAGCATACAGAAGCATTACAGTCAACCAGAACATAATGAACTTAACTTTCAAGTGTATATAAATACTAATCAACACTGATACAGTAAATGTACAGTAATAAAACAAACCAGCCAGCGGAACTTAAAAAAATAATGTTAAAAAAAGGATTAAGAGAAAAAGTAGCAAAATATATAAATGAAAATTTCTATCACATAAGCAGGGATTTTAATTGTAAGGGCCAGTCAACAAGGAATCACATGAATACTGAATACATTCTAGGAAACTTAATGAAAGTCTAAAAAGTGTATGCTACACAAGAATGATTCAGAAACCATCCCTAAGAAAAGTAAGAAAATAAATCCATTAATCAGTGTTTGAATCAAAAGAAGAATTACTGATTGCAGAATTTAGCAGTTTAGATCAATAATGCTGCCTTATAAATATGTGTATTTTACAGTCTGCCATTGATATAAATCACTGAATCTGACTTGAACACAAATTGAAAAACTACAGATTTACTAACTAAATACTCAGCTGAAAAGTTATATATTCATTAGGGGAACAACAACAACAACAACATTGTATCAAATATAATGGCACACAAGTATATTTTCATAAAATACAATCACATTAAAATGTAGGATTTTCAACATCAATTAAATTTAACAAAAGAAAGAAATCTATAAATCAAGAAAAATACCTACAAAGGAATGAAGGGGAAAGTGTGAATAGTAAGGTAACTATGTCATCACAGATAGTTTGTTTCATCATATAAGCAACAAGATAACAAAACAGGCTAAGACCAAATGTGTACAAATGTAACAGGCATTCAAACACTGGTACAGTGGTTGTCCACTACATGATTGTTCTACATCCATCTATGTAACATCAGATTACTAGTTCCAAATATATCTAGATAAATATAAATATATACAGTATTGACATATGCAATGTAAATATTTAAGAGAGAATAATCACCAGTTGTTTTGTGGCTAAAGGTGTGCCCAAGAGGAATTTAATTTAGCACCAGTATAAAAGACTAAATATTTTCACGAAATATTCCCTAAACAGATGTGGTTGTAGGACAGTCCACAAATGAAGGTGAGCTAACAACCAAAGGAATAGTGCTCACTATATTGTCCAGAGAATCGGCTGTGCTAGAGGATGTTGACGCTGACTGGGTTGCTGTTACTGCTACAAGTTTAGCATCCTTCTTGATTCGCTGTTTGAGATGAACTTTCGCATGCCGTTTCTTCTCATCACTGCGAGCAAACTTTCGACCACAAATGTCACAAGAAAATGGTTTTTCCCCTGTGTGCGTTCTTTTGTGGGTAGTAAGGTGGTCACTCCGGCTGAATGACCGTCCACAGATTGGACATGGGAATGGCTTTTGCCCTGTGTGAATTCGCATATGCCTTGTCAGTTCATCACTTCTTGAAAATCTACGGTCGCAGGTCTCAACTAAACAAGAGTACGGTCGCTCATGGAGTGGGATCTTGCTGGGTCTACTTGGATACTTTCTTGGCTTCAAAGGTAACAATTTACTTTGTTGGTATGGCTGGTTGAGAACTGATGACAGCCCTGAACTTCCAGCAGTGTCTGAGGCACCTGCTGAATAGCTAGCACTGTCAGAAGGCATAAATATATGTTCATCCATTGGCTCCGTAACTGGCTCAGTTTTAATGACTGGTATATGAAACTGCGAAGACATTGTTGCGCTTGAGCCCATTTGAAGAGCACTAAAATTTGGTAGCTGTTCTTGAGAAAGACCTAGGGACCATTTAAACTCTGCAGGTAGATTAATGTTTTTGTTTACTAATTCTGATATTTGAGGGAACACAGTTTCTGCCTGAGAAGTTGAGGGAAAGTTCAGAAAATGTTGAAGTATTTCTTGATGCTCCTGCCTTGTGTGAGTACTTGTGTATGTCGGGGGTTGTTTCACTGAAATTCCAGTCACGGCCATTTCCATTGGAATAGTCATTGGTAACGATTGTGAGTAGGGAGGAGGTGGTGGTTGAAAGCTGATGCCTTCATCTTGAACTTCTGTGATCATAGACAGCTGTGGTTCTGGTGTGGAATGAGCAGAGCTGATTGGAGAGTTAAAGTCTGATGAATAGGGATCTGACACATCGTGGTGGCATGCTGAGTCTGATGGCGTTATTGGTCCTTGTGACTGCAGAGACTGTATTGATACTGGTGATGAGGATGTGTGAAGCAGACTCTGTTCAACCGAAGTTGGGGGTATTCCTATGAATTCACACTGCTGCGATAAATTTGAGGAACCAAAATGATGGGATACTTGGGTTGAATATGGAGCCTGTGATGTAGCTTGAGACAAAAATGCGGTGAACAGTGGCGACAGCGGAGTGAAGAGTGATGCTAAATTGGGCTGGTTCATATCCGGCTGAGTGGCACTAGGTGTTACAGCAGTGGTGACTAGGGTTCCTGTATAGGTAATGGTATGTGTTGTATTGCCACCTGCCTGCATGGCATGCACTCTTGATGTCTGATTCCCATCGCCAGAGTGTTCTGGGATGTTTATTGAAGCAATGATGTTTGCTGGAAAAAAAACAGAATTTATGTAGTTCATATACACACACAATGTATACATTCAATAGTCTGTATGCATATTCATGTTTGCAAAGTTCATCATATAAAATTGTGTGTATGTACTGTCTGTGTTTTGTTTTTATAATACTACAATAACTGGATGTTTAAACGAACTAGATAATTATGTATCTTTTCGGACCCACCCCCTCTCCCTCCCCCCTCCCGTATGCGTGTCTTGCGTCATTCTGTTCTTATTTGCTGATAAACACTTCCAGCCCTGTCACCCTAGTGTATGTTCACCCTGTTTAGTATTCTTGAAAAACTAATCAGTTCTAGTATGATAGTATCCGTCTTTGCTGACTGATTCATGATCTTAATCATGAGTAAGTTAATATAACGTGTTAACATGAAACGTAAGACAATAATTATGACACCTCCCAAAAGCAATAATAAATATATGGATAATTAAATCCCAGTGTAGATGCAATAGTTAAGGCGCTCAACTGACGTTACATCGGCGACATAGTCTTTAGCATCCACCTTGGAAACATCTATGATGACTGTGAATCCGTTGGGAAGTTAACAAGTTTTGGGAAGTTAACAAGTTTTCGCAAATCGGTAACGAATATGTTCCCCGAAAAAAAATGAAAAAGTTTTAAATGCACCAAATAATTTCAGTACAGACAAATACGGCATTTTTTCAAAAATCAACGTTAGGAATCTAAAATATTTCAATCACAGTGGTTTATAAATTATACAAATCGGACACCAGTAATGTGAATACCTTGCGACGCCAAAGCACTTCTTTCGATGGCTGGTCTGATTTTGTTTACATTAGGCTTTTCTGAAACTTCTTATTTGTAAGATATATAAAATTTTCAAAACCTACCAGTGGCGGTAATTGGTGGAGGCTCCAATGTGTCTGGTCCAAAGAATGTGGAATCTGAGTATTTAGTAACAGGCGTATTTAATCCCTCATCCAGTGCCTCGGAAATATGCCTGGTATGAGCCTCCGACGGTATATCGTAGCACAAACTAAGTCCCAACTCAGCACCTGTAGTCAAAGTGTCCAATGCGTCCATAATCATTACTAATATTTAATCCACAGAATGCAGAAAATACATCAACAAATGACCGAAAGTAGGATCAGCATTTAACTCTACAAGTTTTGCTGTTTACGTTAAGAAATAAGGTTTCTTTTCTACACAATGTTATCAGTTATGCTACAACTTTATGAATGAACATTCGCCTTTTATACTAGCATTTTATGAATGAACCGGCTGGCTGAGCTCTGCCCATATAGGGAACGTCATTTGTATGCGTAGCCAATGGTAGAGCTTAGACCCATTGACGTCAATGTTAACGTACGCACATGTCTATGAAATGCTTGTTGTCGAGGGTGAGAAATAGGTCACGGGCTTTCGTAGTGAATATCTTGCTCCCTAAAACATTTTTTGTCCATTTAACTTGCAAAACAAATTTGTTAATACACTTTCTCATTTTGCCGAAATAACTACATGATAAGATATTTTGTAGTTTTAAAGAAATCATTGATAGTATGCAATGTGACGATGTATTTGGTCGAAAACTAGAGTCGGAAACTTCCAAATTTGGCACACGACATTCCTCCTCACCCCTTTCTCTCATATGTTCTAACAAAAGGCTGATTATGTCATGACGTCAAATGCAACGGGAAATATAAAAACCTTATAAGGCAACTACACTTCCGTTATCTCCGTTCGGCAAACTTCGGAGTCTCTCCCTAGACAGCAATGTGGTTTACGATTGGTTACAAAATAAACATTCGGGTTGCAAAAGCAGGGATACCTGCATACCCAGGTTTTCCTGCGTCAATGTAAAAATAGACCACCCGAGGTCACTGGCTATAAAATATTGATCGACCCTGTTAGCAAACAGGAGGTCGATAGTTCACAATTGTGACCTCAAGAGTAGGGTCACAGTTTCTATTGAGACAACCGGTTTATATGTAGACGGCAGATAAGATGGATTTAAGATAGCGCCACAGTATGATATTATTATAAGGATCATTAATTTAATATTAGAGCTTCTAGCGGTTTTATGAGGCATATGAAGGTGTCATAGATCGATGCGTTCGTGTTGTAAAAGAAAGTAGGTTGCATTATAGAAAAACAGGGTCACGAGGAAAGCCTATACTAATGCCTACTTAAATTTGAGAGCAAAAATATTGTGATTATTGAGTTAACATGTTTATAAACTAGGTATTTAACAAGTGGCTATATTCTTCTTCTTAACATTCTTATTATTGAGTTAATGTGTTTATAAACTATGGTATTTAGCAAGTGTCTACATTCATCATTATCATCATCATCATCATCATCATCATCATCATCTTCTTCCTCTTCCTCTTCTTCTTCTTCTTTCCGTTTTTTATTCTTCGCTTATGTATTGCTTGGAATTTTGTTCAGCTTAGCTGGGTTTTTCAAAAAAAGTCCCATTGGCAGCCCTGCATGGAAGTGAAGGTGGTTGTAAAAATTGAAGTGAAGGTGGTTGTAAAAATTGAAGTGAAGGTGGTTGTAAAAATTGAAGTGAAGGTGGTTGTAAAAATTGAAGTGAAGGTGGTTGTAAAAATTGAAGTGAAGGTGGTTGCAAAAATTGAAGTGAAGGTGGTTGCAAAAATTGAAGTGAAGGTGGTTGTAAAAATTGAAGTGAAGGTGGTTGCAAAAATTGAAGTGAAGGTGGTTGCAAAAATTGAAGTGAAGGTGGTTGTAAAAATTGAAGTGAAGGTGGTTGTAAAAATTGAAGTGAAGGTGGTTGTAAAAATTGAAGTGAAGGTGGTTGTAAAAATTGAAGTGAAGGTGGTTGCAAAAATTGAAGTGAAGGTGGTTGCAAAAATTGAAGTGAAGGTGGTTGTAAAAATTGAAGTGAAGGTGGTTGCAAAAATTGAAGTGAAGGTGGTTGTAAAAATTGAAGTGAAGGTGGTTGTAAAAATTGAAGTGAAGGTGGTTGCAAAAATTGAAGTGAAGGTGGTTGTAAAAATTGAAGTGAAGGTGGTTGTAAAAATTGAAGTGAAGGTGGTTGTAAAAATTGAAGTGAAGGTGGTTGCAAAAATTGAAGTGAAGGTGGTTGTAAAAATTGAAGTGAAGGTGGTTGTAAAAATTGAAGTGAAGGTGGTTGTAAAAATTGAAGTGAAGGTGGTTGTAAAAATTGAAGTGAAGGTGGTTGTAAAAATTGAAGTGAAGGTGGTTGTAAAAATTGAAGTGAAGGTGGTTGCAAAAATTGAAGTGAAGGTGGTTGCAAAAATTGAAGTGAAGGTGGTTGCAAAAATTGAAGTGAAGGTGGTTGTAAAAATTGAAGTGAAGGTGGTTGCAAAAATTGAAGTGAAGGTGGTTGTAAAAATTGAAGTGAAGGTGGTTGTAAAAATTGAAGTGAAGGTGGTTGCAAAAATTGAAGTGAAGGTGGTTGTAAAAATTGAAGTGAAGGTGGTTGCAAAAATTGAAGTGAAGGTGGTTGCAAAAATTGAAGTGAAGGTGGTTGCAAAAATTGAAGTGAAGGTGGTTGCAAAAATTGAAGTGAAGGTGGTTGTAAAAATTGAAGTGAAGGTGGTTGCAAAAATTGAAGTGAAGGTGGTTTGCAAAAATTGAAGTGAAGGTGGTTGCAAAAATTGAAGTGAAGGTGGTTGCAAAAATTGAAGTGAAGGTGGTTGCAAAAATTGAAGTGAAGGTGGTTGTAAAAATTGAAGTGAAGGTGGTTGTAAAAATTGAAGTGAAGGTGGTTGTAAAAATTGAAGTGAAGGTGGTTGTAAAAAATTGAAGTGAAGGTGGTTGTAAAAATTGAAGTGAAGGTGGTTGCAAAAATTGAAGTGAAGGTGGTTGTAAAAATTGAAGTGAAGGTGGTTGCAAAAATTGAAGTGAAGGTGGTTGTAAAAATTGAAGTGAAGGTGGTTGCAAAAATTGAAGTGAAGGTGGTTGCAAAAATTGAAGTGAAGGTGGTTGTAAAAATTGAAGTGAAGGTGGTTGTAAAAATTGAAGTGAAGGTGGTTGCAAAAATTGAAGTGAAGGTGGTTGTAAAAATTGAAGTGAAGGTGGTTGTAAAAATTGAAGTGAAGGTGGTTGTAAAAATTGAAGTGAAGGTGGTTGCAAAAATTGAAGTGAAGGTGGTTGCAAAACCGCCGATGGGGAGAGACATAATTTAATTTCCAACAAATTTACAGGTATATTTTCTTCTTTAACTGTGTTGTCAGTTCTAATCAAGGACACCCATTTTTTTTTAATCACACAAGCTGATGTCTAGAATTTCAGTTATGAGTCGGGTTAAATTAATGGCACTCAAGACACGTCCACAGATCATCAGATTACCCCTTTAACATTTACATCGCCCGGCTCGCTAACGTAGTTGGCTAAACCTGACTTCGCGATGAAGGGGTGACGAACTGCTTGTGGTCCGACTTCACGCCCGGGGGTAGGCAGGAAAGCAACATTTCTCCCAGATTTACAGTATTTATCATGGAATCAAGGCTGAAGGGTTACGATATCCACAGTATCGAGCCAAAGGGTTAACAACTCATGGTTTCTAGATAATAATAAAATAATAATAATAATAATAATAATATTTTAAAAAAACAAAACATTTACAAGACTACTCATAGGACTAGTGTACCTCTCGTGCCTGGCAGTGCAGATCTGTACTGTTGATGGTGAATTCGGAAAAAAAGGAAAAAATTGCTAACTGATTGTTCATGAGAATTATACATTAGAGATAAGTTAAATTCAGAGAAATATCAACAAACAATGTGAAAAAATAGCAGCTATTCTTACTCGGGATACGTCTAGGCAAGTAAAACCCTGGAAAAACACACGTAAAGGTGTGTGGTAAACTTTTTCAGCTGTATAATAAACATCACCAGCTTTGTTTCAATTAGTTGTGTATATTTGTCTGTGTGTGTGCTGTGTCGTCTTTGTTTGCCGATGAAGGCTAATCGCCGCAACGTCCTTTGTTGTTCATTGTAATTGATTTTGTAAAGGTGACATAAATAAATGTGTTTTTTTCTTACTATTTTTTTTCTCTTCCCTATGATTTCGTACCCTTTTTCAAAACAGTTAGTTAGCACATGTCCGTCTTTCCAGACAATAGTTTCATATTGTTCTTACTGTAATATGGGAATCACAGCCCATGGAAATGGCGAGTGTGACTAGCAAGACCTGCCGGCTTAAGGCAAGTATTCTGTGATTAGAATACTGAATTCCTGGACCACTGTGCAACTGCCTGTTTTTTAACGTACTTGATCCCAAACGCTCAGTTCTCAGCTTATCTGCGATCATTTTCGACTTCCTCCAAATTTCCTAAATGATTTCCATCCCTCGTACCTCGCCTATGTGTGGCATCTTGTTCCAACGACTCCACGTCAATACGTCTATAATTCATGTCCAGCTTGTGAGTAAAGGACTAAAGCCATATAGGGCTAGACCTATATTTTATAGACCTAAGTGGTGAGTGATATTGTCAGCATCCTTTACCTCCTATACTTTTCCTTTACTACCCAGAACTTAACCTAGTACCCATGTACGGCTGAGTCGACCTGAGAACCAAGCCATAAAAAAAAAGTTAGGCTTTATCAAGGACTGAACCTACCACCTTCCGATCCGCAGGCGGGTGCTCCCATGTCCCGCATGTACATATCTTTAAATTCCATTAGATACCTACCTCGAGACCTTCCACCTGTAATTCGCAATAGAGGATATCCGGTTACTTCGACGTTAGTCTCCCCCACACCCCGTCCATTTATACACTAGCTCACTTCTGATTGGCAGTTCCTGGGCCCCGTATACTGCGCACACGATTACGGGGGTATTTCGCACTGCCGTTGATATCGCGTGTTGTATATTTCAGCACACCAGCGCTTTGCACACTCAAAAAACATGGATAAACTGTGTCTAACACTCCCCCCCCCCCACCTCCATAGATAGTGCTGCAACCTATGTCAAAGGTATTCTCCTTCTCGGAATGAAAATGTAAATACAAGACATCGCAGAAAACAAACAGAGCGGGACACAAAAGTAACCTTCAGGAAAGTCGACCAACCCAATAAACTTGTGAATGAAAAGTGACCTATTCTATTTGGGAAGACGAACGTCGAACTAACCGGATATTCTTATAGACTTTTCCACCTTCCATTCTTTAAATGTGATCCAGCCTTCTAAGTCTTCAACAGTAATTTTTGACACCTACTCATGTCAATATATGACAAGACGATACTGAAGAAAATTAAAGTATGATGATTTTTTTTTAATTTTCAGCTGGACCCACGATAACTGACCAATAACTGTTCCCAGTTGATCAGGTATAACTTACATAACCCACCAGGAGGTGTGGCTTAGAAGCTGCAACGTTTGCTCCTGACAAGAGTAGGCCTGGCGACTTCATTGTTCATTTCACATTGTCTCTGTGAGATGTTACAAAATATAAGCGGTTGGTATACTGTCACCTGATCCTGAATCGGAATCTTATCTCATCGAACACGGATTATAGATTACTTTTATTCTTACCGACACAGGACTATAACATACGCGAAGCCAATACACGAGGGCTGCGTGGTCTCGAGGTATGGAGTCCGCCTCGAGTGCTAGAGGTCCCAGGTTCAGGCTGGGATTTTTTTCAAGTGGACTTCTAGTAATTCCGGGTAGTGAGATCGGTATCCCGTGTGTAGTGTTGCGCACGTAAAAAAAAAAAAAAAATCCCTAGGCAGTAGGATATCGAAAAGAGTCGACTAACGGGCGAAAGGTGGTGTTATAATCTTCCCCAAAATATTTCAGGATCCTCGCCGATGCTACAGAGCCCGTGCACTGCGCTAAGCTACTTCGGACTTAGGCTTGAGTTATAAGTAGAATGGAGCACTTATGGGTTACTACACTTGTGCCATAATGTTGACCGTTGTTTAAACTTCAAGCTTATACATTGTGTAAACCTTCAACGGCACTCTGATGACTTCCTAGTCCCCGTGTGGGTTCCGGGGTCCAGCTTTTTGGGGGCCCATGAAAAGAACTGATCCTCTGCCCCTGAATAAGCATGGCGTACATGGACACTAATTATGGATGCTTTCTTCGAAGTCGGGGTGCATCTACCTGTGAGGCCAGGAATCCACAGACTGCATAAAAATAAACCAGATCTGTGAAACGGATGTACACGCAAAAACTCAAGTCCTGAAAGAAATCTAGAAGTAGGCGAACAACCAGAAATGTCCACCGGAGTTTACAACGGTGAATAGAGAGAGAGAAAGAGAGAGATATATAGAGAGAGATAGAGAGATAGATAGAGAAAGAGAGCGAGATAGAGCGAGAGAAAAGAGAGAGAGAGAGAGAGAGAGAGAGAGAGAGAGAGAGAGAGAGAGAGAGAGAGAGAAAGAGAGAGAGACTTCTTAGGTGTTTGAATATGGTATTTTAGATTTTCCCTCAGGTTCGCCATTTAGAATGCGACTTATACAGAAGAAGGACTAGTGTTAGCGCCTTTAGATAAGGACACATCCTTCGGCAGTCAGAAATAGAAAACCGAAGGTGAAATATGACACTGCTGAATTACATTTCCAACCAAACTGTGAAAGCTTATATCCAACCAAAATGTGAAAGCATGCATGTAACCAAACTGTGAAAGCTTATTTCCAACCAAGCCGTGAAAGCTTATATCCAACCAAAATCAGAAAGCTTATATCCAACCAAACTGTGAAAGCTTATATCCAACCAAAATGTGAAAGCTTTTATCCAACCAAAATGTGAAAGCTTATATCCAACAAAACTGTGAAAGCTTTAATCCAACCAAACTGTGAAAGCTTATATCCAACCAAACTGTGAAAGCTTATATCCAACCAAACTGTGAAAGCTTATTTCCAACAAAACTGTGAAAGCTATCTGTGAATTTAATATTTACAACATGTGCAAGTCATTTGAGGACTATTTTTGATTCTCGTCGGCGCTACAGAGTGTCTGCATTGTCAGAGTTTCTTTGTGCGATCCATGGATTTGAAAATTTATGAAAAGAAAGAGATCCGTGCTAAAACCAAAACTTATAGTCTTGGCTATGTTTGTGATCAATTTGTTTTGTTTTAAACATGGTCAGCTGTCATACATTTTGTCACTGTAGAGATGAGAACCTATGACTATCGAGGTTATAAACAGGCGTGCTAGCCACTAATGTCGCGGTTGCCGCTGCTGTGGGCTATATCAGTATAATTGCAGATCAAGTATTTAACACTTTCAGCCCCAATAACATGTTATTTGTAATCAAAAAGTCATCAGAAATGGTGAATTTACCTAATGGATATTTCTACCTGGAGTAATTAGAGGAAAAAATGTTAAACGCTATGTGACAGAAAGGGTTAAAGTAAACGCAGATACAGACTGAGTTGGTGTACCAAGTGGATGGGACATCAGCAGGGCCGGATTAACCACTAAACACATTAAACGCGTGCTTAGGGCATCAAGAAGAAAAGAAGAGTCACATAAATCTTCAAAAGCCTCGGAAATTTTCCATAACCCTGACCTTGGGAGTACAAGTAAATTAGAATGTGGTAATTACCCCACGATCCACAAACTCTCGCGTGATCGTTTTTGTCTAAGTCTTATCTCAGCTCCCATATCGATTAGTCCAGTGTTGAACTGAATTAATGAAAAGAATATTTTGTTGAACGCTTCTTTAACCCTCCTGGCAACAGCAACAATTTTGATATATGGCCTTAAAACTTTAGAAGCATTAGAACACATAGCCAAAGACCAATAACGAAAGAAAGATTAACAACCGTCCCCAGGTGGCCATAAGTTCAATGGAACAAGAAATGTAGAAACATGATTCAGTCATGCTGAATTCTGTAAAATAATGCGGTAAGACACAATACTGAGTATGCCTTTCCAAATATAGTTATTCGCTTTGGTACAGTGTTAATATTAATGGTTAGAAATTGCTGAGCTGAACGTTCATTTTATCAGTTGCAGTATATTAAAAATGCCACCATGACGACTGCGCCACAAGACAGGTTGGATGCATTGTTTCTGTTAAGCATTGAAGCAGATGTGTTAAATTCGATTAGTTAGCATGATCTGACCAGACTTAACAAACAAGTGGGAGACAACTTTTCAAAAATTAATGAAGTGAAATGTCTAAAAAATAAACATAATTGTTATGTTTATTCTTGATAAATAAAACTGTATTTTACCATTTATTAAAAGTAAACGTAAGTAGAGGACACTTCTCCACGCCTTTCATGCGTTTTGGGTATATAGGGCTAGACCTATATTTTATAGAACAAAGGCACTTGGTGGGTGATATGGTCAGCATCCCACCGGCCGCCTTTACTTCCCCGGATTCTGCCTGGTACCCACCCAAGGCTAGGTCGACCTGTAAGCCACTGTCGTTTTTGAAAAAAAAAAAAAAAAAAAGTCCGGCCGAAGTCAGGAACCGAAATCACAACCTTCCGATCCAGGGCGAGGGTCTAGCTGCTACACTACGGCGGCTCCCTAACAGTTTATTATTGCTAATGTTTTGAATTATGTATATAAAGGGGGGAGGGGGGGGGCACCAAAATCTATGGTCTATATGAGTTTATGGTCTCTAAGTGTGTTAATACTGGCCTGGAAATAAATCTTTTGCAGACATTAAAGCAGACAAGCAGAAACCGACAAACGCATGACGAGTCGATCGGGACTGAAAAAGATAATTCGCCTAGATATATAGAAAGAGAGGATGGGGGGGGGGGTGGGGGGGGTAGCGGTGGGATCTCATTAACGAAATGGTTGAGTCATTTGCCGTTGCTCTGGTAGTCTTAGTTTCAGCCTCATAGCAAACGGGTCACCACATAGTTGCTCCGCTTAAATAAATGCAGAATGTTTATCACAGTCCCTTGGGAAAAGATTGACAGACTGCTGTCTCAGCATATCTAGCATACACACGCATTAAAAGCATACGGTAGCCATCCGAAGTGCTAACACAAACAGTCCGACACTAGAAATGCAGTTCATCATGGATGGTATCAGAAGTCACCAACAGATTAGCAGTTGCACACGCGATCAATTTTAATCCCATAAGGGCACCACCAATATTGCGACAACAGGCATCGCGCCATTTTCTGAAACTACAATTCACAACACAACGTTGGTCACAGTCTAAAAAAATTCCAAATGAAATCCGCAGCTCACAGTGTCACGCCATGCATTCAACTTATAATCTGGGAGACGAAACTATATCCTTTCAGTCTACAAATGGAGCAAAAATGCAACGGCCACCGTCTGGCAGAAGCAAAAAATTTGCCTCGGCTCAAACCAGTGCCCGTGCCTAGCGTCAATTTTGCCGTTGGTTTGCCATTGCAAGTGCTTCTGCTAACCCTTTCGGTTGTTGCTGGAGCTACAGAGTTAGTGCCTCGTCCAATAACCCAATTGACCAACTGCTCTGCTGAGAAAGGCCTAGCCATCTGCTATACAACCCAGCGCGATCAAGTCGACCCTTTCCCCCCTTTACGCTCTTTACACACAGTAAATACTGCAAGAGTTGAACAGACACGGATTATACTGCTAAACGAAAGTCGATTACCCCATTTCACTATAACTAACCTGACGAATCCACCCAGTTACGTTTTCGGGGAAGACAGAATCTTCTCGAAAGTATGACTAAGTCGACAGCAAACGAGAAACGAGGCTCCTATTGCTTATTTTTAGAACAAGAAACACATTTAGAGGAATGAGTAACCTTTCAGTAATTTCTTTGGGGTGTTTCAGCCTTACGCATATAAGCCACTTGTATTGGATATTATGTAGGACGTGTGTACTTAGTGCTCCGGCTGAAGTATAGACACAGATAAAGGATAATGAAAAACACATGACATGATAATGAAACAAAGATGCATTGTTGATCTTTCTCACAGGCTGACGAATTATACAGGAATTTAGAAGACGGTCTTATCTTCTCCGTGGATTATAACAGACAGTAAATCTTCAGTGTCTTCTTCTGTTCCATCTTTCCCTGCTGCTGCTGTTGATGCTGCTGCTGTGGTTGCTGCTGCTGCTACCTTAGAGGGTCTAGGGTTTTGTCATGTTATTTTAGCGCGTTAGGATAGGTAGTTTTTCTTTTCAAGTTTTGAAGTTTGTATGAAACGCCTCATTGATGAGAATCAAAGGATGTAGCAGCAGCTGAGAATTTAATTATGTGACATAGGATTTATCAAATAAACTGCTTTCTATAACTGTTGCTTCTGTCTATATTTGAAAAGCTGTCAGGTGGACCGAGAAGTACTTTTCCATGTTTTGGTCGACCGAGAGGTAATTTCCCAGGTAATGGCGGGCCACAGGTGTGAAAATGGCGAGGAAGAGGTCTGAGGTTTGAACAGCGGATCAACATAATGGCACAAGGATAGTAACCCATAAGGTTAGGTGCGTATCCTTTACAGGACGTTGCAGAACCAACCCCAACAGCCCCTGGCTGTTGTGCGGTTTTTCTAGGCAAATTTACGTCCAGTAGTTTGCCATTGCTTTAGGGACGATCGGCTTTCTTGATACCACTGTCGAAACCAACGCAAGGCCCATCGCCCGCAGCTGGGATCGAACCCGGCATCCCGGCATTACGAAGCGTTCGCATCGACTTAGCCACATAGCCGACAGTAACCCATACATGCTCCGTTTTTCTTGTAACTCAAGTCTGAGTCCGAAGAAGCTCAGCACAGTGCACAGGCTCTGTAGCACCGGCGCGAATCCTGAAACGCTTTCGGTAGATTTTTAACTCCAAATTTTGCCCGAGCAGCGCCGTTATGCAACTCTTTTCGACTTCAAACAACCAAGGGATTTTTTAAACAGATTTTTTACAGATTCAGACACGGACGTCTGATCTCACTACATAGAGATCAGGGAGAATTACTAGAAGTCCAACTCCACGTGAAAAATCCTAGACCTTACCGGGGATTGAACTCGGAACCTCTAACACTCGATGCGGACACCATACCTGGAGACCACGCAGCCCCTAGGTTTAGGAGCACTGTTCTATACAACTTATTATGCTCTGGCCTGAAGATGTGGTTCTCAACTAACGAACCGTGTATGGGGCGGGGGTGGGGGGGGGGGGCCAGCCTAAGGTGCCTATGACTCTGGCTGCAGACTATGTCACTATTCACCCCATTTCAATTGATTTCTAATTTTTTCCCCTCGTTGTGCGTCCACCTCTGGACTTTAATCTTGTTACAGAACTTGAGAGTTGCGTGCATATCTGTTTTACAGATCTGACTTATCGGTATGCAGGCTGTCGGTTCCTTGCTTCTCAGGCAGATACATGTACGCCCACGGCGATGCCTTCCAATTAGTCGACTCTTACAACAAGCTTGTTAGGGAGGCAGTGGGTCTGTTCTTGTTTCCCCCACAATAGGGCCCGAAACACGGGGATTCCCTTGATGTGATCTCATGTATGTGTAGAAGATGTCGAGCCGCATCGATGTTTGCAAGCGGGACATGAATGATGCAGATAGTGAGGTGGACTCGTGGCAACAAAAGGCCATGAACCGTGTTGTATGGAGGAAGCACATCAGGAAGGAATGAGAGTGAAGGAAGAAATTATTGCAGAAAGAATTAGAGCTGAGCGTCTGAGAAGAAACAGACTAAATTTAAATGTTAACAACAACGGTCCTGAAATTCCATGCTATAATTGTGGAAGACGTTTCTTAACGCTGGCGGGTCTTGCTAATCACACTTGCAATCGCCATGGGATGTGAGTCACATGTCTCCTCATAGCGCAATATACCACTATGGTCTGGAAAGACGGATAGGCACCATTTTGTTGTTGTTAATATTTAGAAACCATGAGTTGTAGACCCTTTGGCTCGGTACGATCGATATCGCAACCCTTTGGCCTTGATTCTACGACAGATATTGTCAATCTGTGAATTAAATTAGTCAACATATCGTTCACAGGATGTTCGCGAATCTATCCCAACATTTGTTGCCTGATTTTAGTTGGAGGTCGTCGCTACGTACCATGTCGAAATGGACACAAAGCGGTCTGCTACCGAAACGACTGCAGCTGAATCCAATTAGGTTTTTATGAGTTGCGAGCCGCACTCGTAACCTCTAACTAAACCATCGGTTCTCAACTTGTGGGTTGCGACCCCTTGGTAGGAGGGGGTGGGGGGTCGAACGACTCTTTCACAGGGGTCGCCTTAGACCATTGCAAAACACATAACCACCGAAGTTATGAAGTAGCAATGAAAATAATTGTATGGTTGTCACAACAACACAAGAAACTGTTGTTAAAGTTCGCGGCATTAGGGAAGGTGAGAACCACTGGCCTAAACAAAACAGCCGACACGTTAAATCTTTTAGAGTATACCTCGTTGTTTAATGATTGGTTCAGGAGCTTTTCTTTTAATTCACCACATCTCGGGAACACCGAGGTTTCGTAGGAGTTTTAGAAATGTGCAGCAGTATAGGGGTGTTAGAAGATGAAATGAACATCGACTAACGCTGCCCCCCCCCCCCAACCCCCACCCATAATACTGGACTTTCTGGGAACTCCCTACGAAATCTGGGAGTCCCCGAGATGGGGTGAACAAAAAACATAAAAGTTTTTTGTTTAATTTCCTTTTGGCCAACACAGCTCTGGCGTTTCCCGACACTTGCAAACGGGTCTCTGAGATTCGAGTTTTCTTCAAAGGACTGTCCAACAGATGACTAACCACCCCACATCTCATTAAAGAGAGGTAATATAGGTGTCGTTCTGTAGCTTGATTTCAGTGACAAGGATTACCTCGAGTATCTGTCAAGGTTTACCTGTAGCTTGTCTTAATTCTTCAAACTGTACACTTACTATCTAAACGTTATTTGATCCATTGCGCTTTTCCGGGTCGCACTGACATGCAATTGTGTTTTTAAAAATCCGTAAGGACAAAGTGATCTTGAACATCACAAAGGTAAAGTTAACGCCCCATTCATAGGTTGCCTGGAGAAGGTATGGTGTAAACAAACGGTCGGTATGCCATCTCCTTAACGCTAGCGGAATACGGGCGGGTGGTATTTTAAAGACTGATTTCGAAATAGATAATGGATGTTCTGCCATTCAGCAAGTTTTGGGTTTTATTTGAAATCATTCACATAGAAGAGAGCACTCTATACAACAGGCTAGGAATCGCTTGGCAAGGCAGATTTATAAATGCTTGGCTTACTGTGGGACTGCCAAAAGAGTAGTTGATACCTTTCCATTTACCTTCATGCTTACAACTCTACACTTCCCTCCACAGACACTCACGCAACATGTCGGAAACCAACCAACAGTCTGCATATAAAAAGTCAGATAGGTAAAACGGACGTGCGCACAAAACTCGAGATCTTGAAGAAGACATGGAAAGTCCATGATTTGATTTGATTCAAGAACCGACATCACAGCACCCGGGGCATTCCCATAAGCGCTCCGTCTTCATCTTCAGCAGTCAGCGAAGAGTTCCGATACTAATAGTGCCAGTAGCTTTCTGATTAAATGTCCGTCTTGCCTTTCCTCTGAGCCTTGAGCTTTTGCCAGAACCTCTCGTCACCCTCAACTGCATCAATCTCACCAAACTGGTGATCCATCTGCTCCTCCGCATTGTACACGCTCTCCCACAAGGCACTAACCACGTCTGCCCTATCATGTAGCAGTATTCCACCAAGTTGTGCAGAGCCAGCCAGTCTGTCCGCCTGTTCATTTCCCAACACACCGGCGGAACCGGTGAAAAAATCCAGACAATACTCCTCACTCGTGTCATCCGCAGCGAAGCATGCCACTCTGCACGAAGCATACCTGTTCTGATCTTCCTCAGCATGCTTTCTGAATCAGTTACAATAACAATGTGTGTATGTGTCGTGTTCTCTAGCCAGCGGAAAGCTGCAGTGACCGCCTCCACCTCCATTCTTGTGGTATCATATGCTAGGCTCTGCTGCACCAAATGTCGACCATTAACTTTTGCTAAAAAGCCCCAAGCACTTCTTTTGCCTCTTGACACTGAACCGTCTGTGTAAATGATCAAATCCTCTGAGCGAGCATTATCTTGAATTAATTGCTGAATTTCCACATCTGTGGCACCTGCTGGCCAGTCTCTGCATTCCCGGCTGAGCGTGATTATGACTCTACACAAGTCTGACTGCTCAGGTGGCACTTTGACCCACTCCTCTCCTCGCCTAATGTTCTCAAGGAGGCAAACCTGATTGTGTCTTCTGCCTGAGCCATCCATAACCTCCCTCTTATCAGCCGCTGATCCTTAACTGCACCCAGAGCTTCATGCAGAGGGTGGTCTGTGTCTGCAGCTACCCTGAGATATGACTTCGCCTGCATCACCTTGTGCCTACCTGCAACCGTCGGCAAACCAAGGATGTATCGCATACACACCACTGGGGTGTCTCTGGTGCAACCCAGAATGACCCGCATAGCCGCGTTCTGTATGCGCTCTAGTTTGTCCATCTGACTCTTTGAGACGGTAAGCAGTCCCAGGCCATAATCCACCACTGACAGGATCAGGTGCTGATATAGTGTGAAAAGCATTCCCTGTTCTATGTCAATTGCAGCCATGGTCTTGAGTGCACTAAGTCCTTTTTGGCATCTCGTCACAACACTCTCCACATGGTCCTTAAATGACAGGCTCCGGTCAAATGTAATTCCCAGATACTTCAGTTTGCTCTCTCTGTTAACGTCTCTACCATCTATCGTGAGACTTGGGACATTAGTTTTAACGATTCTGTTGTCCAGAGAACACCACAAAACAGACGCCTTTACCGGGTGGACGACAGCCTTCATTTCTGTACACCACTCAGTCACTTTGTCTACTGTCGCTTGTAGCTCCCGGGCTGTTTGCTCCCTCTCTTCCCCCTGCCTATATGCAAGCATATCATCCGCAAAAGTCAGTATCCTTCCAACTCCTGGTGCTTCTAGGCTTGCAATCTTGCTCGTATACACGTTGAAGAGCACAGGCGAGATGGCGGATCCCTGTGGCAGTCCTGGGGCCAAAGTGCATGGTTCAGAGGTCCATGAGCCCAGTCGGAGAGCAACCCGACGTGAATACAGGACAGCTGCAACCCAATTCACCAGCCATGGATTGACCTCCTTCTCCCTCAGTGCAGTCATTAAGATGTCGTATCTCACTCTGTTATAAGCATCCTCGAGATTCAGTCCTACCGCCATAGTTTCTTGTCTGTTCTAGAACCCTTCATAGATGTCAAAAGCAAAAGTGGCCGCATTTGCCCAAGTGTCCTTTCCTGGCCTGTAACTTCACATACCTCCCTTTCCAAAAATTCTTGTAACTTTACAGCAACTATCTTCTCCAAGACCTTCCCAAATGTGTTTTGTGAGGTGATGATTCTAAAGCCACTAAGCTTAGAATGATCTTTAAAAGGTTTTGGTAGTGGGACTAGATAGCTGTGCACCCAGTCTTGCGGTACTGATGTTGTTTTAATACTCTGGTTAAAACAGTCGGCCATCTCCGCCAGGTCTACATCGCTCAAAGCCTTCATGTGACCATACCTGACACCATCAGGCCCTGGTGCAGTGTCTTTTGCTTTTTTTTCAAAATTTGTTTGATATCTTCCACTTGTATCATGTCTTCATAATGCATATTTTTCAAGGTGCCAGCTAACTCCTTTCTAACTGCATCCCTGATGTCTACATCATTATGATCTGTCTGAGCTATAAACCTATGGAGAAAAGCCTCCCCTTTCTCCTTGTCTGTTGACACACGCACACCATCGTCTCTACAAATTGTTCCGACTGTCATAGGCCGATCTTTTCTTTGCATCTGCCTTTGCAGTTTCCAAAGTCCAGAATTGAAAGAACAAACAGAAATTTCCGCCGAAGTTTACAACCGCAGCACGCAAATAATAATCATTAGAAAATAATAACAATAATAATAATAAGAAGAAGAAGAAGAAGAAGAAGAAGAAGAAAACGAAGAAGAAGAAGAAGAAGAAGAAGAAGAAGAAGAAGAAGAAGAAGAAGAAGAAGAAGAAGAAGAAGAAGAAGAAGAAGAAGAAGAAGAAGAAAAAGAAGAAGAACAAGAAGAAGAACAAGAAGAAGAACAAGAAGAAGAACAAGAAGAAATGAGACGAAGAAACCACACGCACATGCACACACACAAATCCAGGAAGACACACTCAACCATTAACACATGCAGTATACACTAATTCTCACCTCTCAACATCAACACACGCACACACACACACACACACACACACACACACACACACACGAACACACACACACCAACGACCCGCATCTACACACATTCATTTCTACTTCCGTGTAAATACTATAGAGAACGACAGACGCACGGAACCCGAAACGCCGACACTGACGTGTGTGTGCGTGCGCGCGCGGGTGTGTGTGTGTGTGTGTGTGTGTGTGTGTGATCAGATGCTATAGTACACCACCCTACCCATCCTGCATACAGTTTTCTTTTGGGGGGGCTGCGTTAGCGCAGTCGATAGGAGACTCGTTTTCGAATATAGAAGCGACTCGCTGCAGCCCAGGCCGATGTTTAAAACTGGACAGTTCCTAGGGTTCCCCCAGCCTCTAGGTAATAAGTACCAGAGTTAACACTCTGGGGTAAATGGAGGAACGTCGCTGTAGCTACGGAGTTGCGTGCAGACGGCGAAATAGGCAGACAGTTTCTTATCGGCTGTCCGTACTGATGGCAGAGTACTTATGGTTCATAACCGTGTGCAATGACGCTGGTTCAAATCTCCCTACTTTACCTTTACCTTTAGGTCTTTTTTAAAATCTATTTTAAAAAAAATCTCTTTAACAATATATGATCATTTTAATTTAACATTCGGCACATCATAATAATAATAAAAGGCACTTTTGTAATATTCGACCCCAAACAGGGCACATCCACAGGTCACGGGACAGTTTAATATTTCAGGGGGTGGTAGATGAAGCGGATAGTGTAGTAATCTATTTGGAAAGATCCTTAAAGGTACTTTCATTATTTTTGACCTGGAAAAGAGCCTAATAAAATTAATAATAAATACTTCCAGGCTTATGCCACCTTAGCAGCCTAACACCACTCAACCCTAGAAAATTTATCAGTGGGCTGAGATCCCCGCTTGCAATGTTTTCTGTGTGGCGGCGCCTCTGATTATGACAATAATATCGATGATGAGTTGATAATGATGTCGATGACGATGATATTGTGTCTTACAGACAAACTGCACAAGATGACAAAATATCGTCTCGCAGTTGTGGTCTTTCGTCACTCTAGGGTTCCGTTTCGTCAGTGATTTCAAATGTCATATACCATGAACTATTTAATCTAATTAATGATAATAATGATGATGAAGTCAATATTGCGTCTTACAGATCAAACGTACAAGACGCTCAGATAAAATATCAATCGTGATCGTTAATATCTAAATCGGCAGTTATGTAAATCGCTTGTTTTGCGGTCCTTGTGGGGTTTGAACGTCAGTCAGTCAGTTATGAATGGCATTTAAGTTTGCTTGTAAAAAGGGTTCGTATATGAAAAGGGAATTAACCAAAGCAAATACTATTTATAAAATGGCGTTTTCGAGTTTTCTCCCCGCAGTATACCCGCAATTTGAATTGAATTGCCATTACTTAGTAGTAGCAGATTGTTACCCCACCAGGACATCACGCAAGCGATAAACACCCGATGACACAAAGTGCCACCGCGTGGATGAGGATCACCGTGGAGAGGTCCCAGAAACCGCGTTCAACCATTAGACCATATTTATGGTCGGGCTTTTTTGCGGCCTCTGGCAAGAGCCAGAGTAGGGCTTCAAATAACGAAAAATTACATCTCACAAGGAGATGACTATATTATATCAATGTCTGACTGACTGACTTTCTACCCCACCAGGACATCACACAAGCGACAAACACCTGATGACACAAAGTGCCACCATGCGGATGAGGATCACCGTGGAAAGGTCCCAGAAACCGCGTTCAGACAATTGGCCATATTGATGGCCTGCCTGTATTGCGGCCCCTGGCAAAAGCCAGAGTGGGGCTTCAAATAAGAAAAAATTACGTCCTGAAAAGGACGTAAGTAAGGAATATAATATCAATGTCATATGCCATTAGGTATTTAATCTAATTAATGATAATAATGATAATGAAGTCAATTTTGCGTTTAACTGATCAAACGTACAAGACGCTCAGATAAAATATTAATCTTGATCGTTAATATCTAATGCGGCAGTTTGAATCGCTTGTTTTGCGGTCCTTGTGTGGTTTGAACGTCAGTCAGTCAGTTATGAATGGCACAGAAATTTGCTTGCAGAAAAGGTTCGTATATGAAAAGGGAATTAACCAAAGCAAATACTATTTATAAAGTAGCGTTTTTGAGTTGTCTCCCCGCAGTATATACTCTTCTTCTTTCTTTTGTCAAAATCTGCTTGTGCCGCTAGGCGTCGCAGTCTATCAGATGATCGGCAACCGAGCCAGGGCGCGCTCAGTCGCTTCATATGCCGTGATGTTATGAAGTCTCAAGTTGTCCGTGACTCCTTCAATCCATATTCTTCTTGGTCTTCCCCTGCCTCTTGTTGTTTCGATTTTCATGTTGTATGCTCTTGATGCTGGCATCGTTGGTTCCATTCTCATTAGGTGACCAAACCATTTCATTCTTTGCTTCTCAATAAATTTAACGATGGGTATGGTTCCAATAGTTCTTGTGATCACATCGTTTCTCACTCGATCTCTTCTGGTTTTATTCGCAGCCATTCTCAAACATCTCATTTCACAGGTGGTTAGTCTTCTCTCATGTTTTTTTGTTAATGTCCAAGTCTGACATTGATAACCTAATGTCGGTATAAAGATTGTATTTATAATTTGTCTTTTTATCTCAGCTGGGACAGCAGGGTGTTTTAAAATTGGGGCAAGCTGGTATGCGACATTGTTGGCTTGTTGGATTCTTGCTTCAATCTCTCTGTCTATTTTACCATTGGATGTAAAGATACTTCCCAGGTATTTAAATTCTTGCACTTGTTTTAGGCTATGATCTAGAATCTTTATGTCGATGGTCTGTTGCTCTCTACTTATGCTCATGACTTCTGTCTTTTCAGTATTGATCTTCATATGATGCTTGAGGCAACTGTCGTGTAGTAGGTTCATGTGGTCTTGCAGCTGTTTACTATCACTGTGAAATATGCATTGATCGTCGGCAAAGAGCAGCTCATTGAAGTCCTCCTGTTTATCGACATCTGTTGGTGTTATGTCTATTTTATTAATATTGTCCATAAATATTATGAAAAGTAAAGGTGATAATACACAACCTTGTCTTACTCCTGATGTTACTGGGAACCAGTCTGTGATGCCAGCTCTTGTTCTAATGGCGCTTTCACTTTGTCTATAAATAGCCCTAACACAATCTAAAATTGTTCCATTTATACCGTAGTTTTCAAGAACTTTCCATAATAAATTTCTGTTTACTCTATCGAAAGCTTTTTCTTGATCTATGAAAGCGATGTTCATTTGATGTCTGTGTTCTATTGTCTTTTCGCTAACTTGTCTTAAAGCAAAAATAGCGTCAGTACACCCTCTTCCTTTTCTAAATCCGACCTGTGATGGGCTCAGGATCGGTTCTACAACGGATCTAATTCGTTGTTCCAGAATTTTGGCAAACATTTTTCCTACGTGGCTTAGAAGGGAAATGCCTCTGTAATTGTTACAATCTTGCTTATTGCCTTTTCTTTTCCAAATTGGGACATAAGAGCTCTTTGCCAGTCTATTGGTACAGTTCTTTCAGTCCAGGCTTTCCTAAATATGTGGAGTAGCCAGGTGACTCCAATTTCTCCACAAGCCTGTATTGCCTCGGCTGATATTCCATCAACACCTGATGCCTTATTTTTGGGACTGCATCTGATTGCTTCACTGACTTCTTGTTCGATTATTGTAGGCTGTTCCTCGTTTGTACATCTGGGTGTGAATGGTACTGTTTCCTCATTTCCTGTTACATTCAGAAGAGTCTGAAAATATTCTTTCCACCTTTCTCTGATCTTGCCCTCCTCATGTATGGGTTTGCCTTGACTATCATTGACATATTCAGATGGCTGGAATGGTTAATCTCTAGTCCTCATTTTTGCAATGGTTTTGTAAAACTGTCTACTAGATTTAGCACAGATTTTGGTAAGATTTTCCCCATACATGATCCAGGATGTTTCCTTGGATTGTTTAATTTCTCTTGCAGATTGTCGCCTGGCAATTCTGTACTTGATATAATCGTCATCTGAGCGGGATCTTAGCCATTTCTTGTATTGCTCCTTTTTACATTTCACTGCTTGTTTTACGTTATCATTCCACCATGCTGTTTTTTTTCCTGAACGTTCCTCCTGTGTATCTAATACCACAGAGTGTTGTTAGGCAGTTCAGAAGAGTGTTCTTAAATTTTTGCCACGCAGCTTCCACATTGTCACTTGATGTTATTAGCTCAGCCATCTTCGCCGTCATTTCTGCCTGTACTTTTGCTTGGTTGTCTAGATTGCTTAGGTGTCTTATGTCAATCATTGAGGTACGTACTGATGTTTTTTGGTTTTTTGTTAATTGTTGCTTCGCTTAGATATACGATCAGCGGTCGATGGTCTGTATTTAAAGAGATGTTAGGAATTACTCTTGCGTCTTTTACTAAGCTTCTTCTCTTTTGTCGATTTAGTATGTAGTCCAACTGTGCGGCCTGGTCTGGGTTGCTCCATTTATACCAGGTATTTATTTGGCTTTGTCGATGCTGATAGAAACTATTGGTGACATAAAGGCCATGCTCTGCACAAAGTTCTAAAATACGCTGCCCGTTGTAATTGCAGACTTTGCTGTTGTCTGAGTGTGGCCCGATATATTCCTCCCACGGTGTTCGCCTCTGCCCTATATGCCCATTTAGGTCACCTATTACCATAAGATCATCATTTGCGTGTATCTGACTGATGACATCCGACACTGAGTCAAAGAAGTTATCTTTCTCTTCCAATGTGTAACCATCATTGGTGGGTGCGTATACCTGCACAATGCTTGTATTTCTTGTTTTCCCGTAGAGTTGCAACACTATAATCCTTTCAGATACATATTCTATATTCTTTACATGTTTAGCGATATCCGGATGGAGAATAAAACCGACTCCGTGAGTCGCTCTCTGCTCTTTCTTAACGCCGCTCCAAAATATGACATAGTTGTTATGAATTTCTTTTGTTATGTTTACCTTTTTTCCTGCAATCTGATATTCCCATTATATCGATCTTATGTTTCATCATGAACTCTACTATTTCTGGTTCTTTATTCTCAATGGCGAAATTTCAATACAATTGCCATCACTTGTAAGAGGGACGACTTCATTGCAATATTTTATTTAATCGGGTCCGGTTTCTCTCCGCATAGCGACAAACCGCTTGCTGCAAGCATAGCACAGAGCAATGCCTAGCACCAGGGACGACATCCAGTGGTTCAAGAAAAAAGGTCTCTGTGAACAGTATGACGCAAGCATGAAATGTGTTAAGACTGTGACTACTACTACTACCTATTACTACTACTGCTGCTGCTGCGGCAACTACTACACTTAATAGTGGTACTTACTACTAGTAAATACAACTAAAACTCGGACTTCTACAGTGTCTGTGGGTGTGTGTGCGTGTGTGTATGTTCATCGAAATATGGAAATCTGAAAAAAATACTCATAAATTGATAAAACAGCAAAGTTTGGTGAGAGGTGTTATCCATTGTCTTGACAGTAGATAACAAGACGAGAATAAAGTTTTGCGACGAATCTGTGAACACATCACAGATTTAAAAAAAAAAAAAAAGCATAGAATGAAGAGTGAGAAGCATCAACGAAATACATAATCTATGTATATCACCACCAGTTATTGTCATCATGATTGCTACTAGACTGCAATGATGGCGGCATATAAACAGAATGTACAGTGAGACAAAAAATGTGTGCATAAAAGAAATAAATGGGGCCAGACAACTAGGCAGACCAAGAAGACCGTGTTAGAAAATATAAAGAGGTCACGACAGAAAATGAAAGGAGGGCACTAAGTGGAACGAGAAAGCCAATCAGAGAAATGAACTTTGGCCTGTGGTATCTGCAGCAATAATCCTCAAGGGCTCGGACATGCTAAAGAAGAAGTAATAGATGATGTTGATGAACCGGTAGAGGAAGAAAAAGAAGAAGAAGAGGAAGAAGAAGAAGAAAAAAAAAAACCCAATGAGAAAGAGAACGATTATGAGATTAAGAAGAGGGAGAATCAGTTATAAAACATAAAGTACAAATTTATGTATTAAAATAAAATAAAATTGATTCTGAGACCAAAAACTACTTTTGTTTTCATAAAATTCCAGCCTTTTAGCACAATTCATTATGTTTGTCTGCAAATCCCTAAGCAGTCACCATTTTACGACATGCTTAATAAGAATCTTTGGGTATATTCATAGCGCTCCGCCCCCTTTTCCTCCACCTACAATGTGCTAGGAACCCACACATTATACACAACACACCTGCTTATAGTTTTAACGCAGATCAGGCCACACGAAACTGTTTTTCAGTCGGTATATTTTATACACTTCTTCTCTTCTTCAGCGATCTCTGGTCATGCGCATAATCCACTGTGGGTCATAAACTGGGATGTCTTTTCAAGGTCTCTTAGGTTTCCCCAAAGCTTAGTTGTCAGTTCTACTGGGTGTTGCCATATGTCGCTCCGCAGCTCCGCCAGGATGGCACCGCCTTGCAGGACATGTTCTGGAGTCTGTTCAGCACGAAGGCACTGGCAGAGAGCTGTTTGGCTCATACCTAATTTATGTGTTTATTGAGTCTGCAGTGTCTAGTGCGTAAGCTAAAAACTGTGACTTGGTCTGTTCTCTTCAAGTGTTTCAGAAAATCTTTTCCGTAGTTATTACCAGTGTTATACACTTCAACTGAGAAACTCTGTGAATATACATGATAGTTGGATAATAGGATTTTGCAGATAGGATCATTTATCGACACCTGTATGATTTTACTGAGCAATTTTACGCTCAGTAGTTTGCCCTGACTTTCTAAACAGTATAATGCTGATAATACCGTTGCTAAATTCCGCGCCAGCCGATTTGCTACCAAATCGTTTGCAGCAGCTGACTTCGAACTCCGCATGTTAGGATTATGTCACTACTTTACCAACCCTCAAGGCACAGACCTATGACCAATTATGTTGCAGATATTCGAACCTAATGTCTACTTTCTGAAAAGACTCGTTCAGTTTGTGTCTACAATTACTGTATACAGTTACAGGATCACGCACACTGAGCCGAAAAATACTTCCTGCCCTCTTAACCAGAATGCACTAAACCGGTGCTTATTTTCACTGAGGGGTAATGAGACGGTGTGGTCTCGCGGTATGGTGTCCGCCTCGAGTGTTAGAGGTTCCGGGTTTAGGCGCCGGTGAAGGCTGGGATTTTTTTTATGTTCACGTGGACTTTTAGTAATTTCCCTGATCTCTGAGTAGTGAGATCGGATGCCCGTGTGTATTGTTGCGCACGGGAAAAAATCCTTTGGCAGTTCGAAATCGAAATGAGTAGCCTAACGGCGCTGCCAGGGCAAAATTTGGAGTTGAAAATGTACCCAAAATATTTCGGGACCCTCGACGGTGCTACGGAGGCCGTGCACTGGGCTGAGATACAGTACTTCGGACTCACACTTGAGTTAGAAGTAGAAGGGAGCACGTATGGGTTACTATCCGTGTGCCATGATGTTGATCGGTTTTCAAACTTCAAAGTAAGGGTTAATCAAGTTCCCAGCTATTCCGTTTCTCGAACAACTGGAATCTGAGCAATTATTTGTTTCTGTTTTTACAGAAACACAGTTCCACCATCATTCTAGGACATTCTTTTGTGTGCATTCTTCTTCGTAAAGTCCATGCCGTGTGGCGGCTGTAGTCATGTCTATTTACAACCTTCTGTCTCGTGTACTTTCTGTCAACTCTAATTACAGATGATCCTCCGTGCCATGATGTCAAACTTTCCAGCATAATTTCTCTTGATCTCCTTTTGCCTTTCCGCCCGTCTAACTTTCCTACTGTGACGGTATATTCCAGTTGATCCTCCATGCCATGATGTCAAACTTTCCAGCATCATTTCTCTTGATCTCCTTATGCCTTTCCGCCCCTCTAACTTTCCTACTGTGACGGTATATTCCAGTTGATCCTCCATGCCATGATGTCAAACTTTCCAGCATCATTTCTCTTGATCTCCTTTTGCCTTTCCGCCCGTCTAACTTTCCTACTGTGACGGTATATTCCAGTTGATCCTCCATGCCATGATGTCAAACTTTCCACCATAATTTCTCTTGATCTCCTTATGCCTTTCTGCCCCTCTAACTTTCCTACTATGACGGTATATTCCAGTTGATCCTCCGTGCCATGATGTCAAACTTTCCACCATAATTTCTCTTGATCTCCTTATGCCTTTCTGCCCCTCTAACTTTCCTACTATGACGGTATATTCCAGTTGATCCTCCGTGCCATGATGTCAAACTTTCCAGCATCATTTCTCTTGATCTCCTTTTGCCTTTCCGCCCCTCTAGCTTTCCTAATGTGACGGTATATTCCAGTTGTCTCCTTCTCAGCACATGAACAAAGAATGCGGACTGTCTGTTTCTGATGTCTGTGTGTATTAAAGAGGGAGGAAAAAACACACACCCTAATAAGTACTTTCATTATCGGTGTAAATCTTGGGTTCGAATACACACCAGGCGTGGTCTCCTTCTCCACCTCGCGTGTCGAGGAAGATGTAAGGTTATGCTTCTTGCTGTTCTGACCGCCTCGACAATAGACACATCGTGCTGTTGTAGAATCTCTCTGATTTTATCTTTCCATCTTGTTTTTGGTCTGCTAGTGCTCTAGGTCCCTCTCCATTCAGTCTACCCAGGCTAAAAGGGGTACAAGAAAATATAATAGGAGGTAAAGATGGCCGGCGTGGACCGAATGCCGGCTGGTCCGAAAAAAGGGTCTCATACGCCCGTTTAGTCTTTGGCGTGAAAGCGGTTTATGTGTTTGTGCGTGCATGGACATTATGTATGTAAGCACATGTTTTGGGTTAATAACTTCGCGTCTTTCTGTGTATGCATTTGTGCTTAGTGTTTGTGCGCATGCGTGTGGGTAGCGTTTGTATGTGCGCGACAGATATGTGTGCGTACATTAACTTCCATACTTACCTTGTGCATAAAACTGAGCCTGTGGCGCGGACGACGTTCCTGGTATAGCAGGTTGAGGGCACGGTTGCAGTGGTTCCTGTGGGAACTGCAATGAAGCAGCAACGGCCACCGAGGAAGAAGCTGGTGCCTCTGCTGCGGAGGCCACTGTTGCAGAAGCCGGGTTCTGGCCATCCCGCCGGCTATCTGGTCTAGCCGTTTGCGGGTAGTCCAGGGTAAAGAATGGCGACCTGGACGACAGGGTTGTAGGTTTCCGACTCCCCGTCAAAGTCCTCCAGTGATTCTCCGTCTCGGCACACAGCAGAGAATTTCTGAAAAGATGGTCAAATAACAAAGGTCAACACATTTTCAACGACAGGGTGGTAGGTTTCCGACTACACATCAAAGTCCTCCTGTGATTATCTGTATCGACACACAGCAGAGAATATCTGAAAAGGGTCAAATAACAAAAGTCAACACATTTTCAACGACAGGGTGGTAGGTTTCCGACTACACATCAAAGTCCTCCTGTGATTATCTGTATCGACACACAGCAGAGAATATCTGAAAAGGGTCAAATAACAAAAGTCAACAGATTTTCAAAAGCTATTAGTATCTGAAGTTAAAATCACTGATCTGATCTAATGTCGGTGTGCTGAAAACGAACAGAACATGTCCATGTGGATTCTAGAAAAAACAAATCATAAACACCACCACGTTCAGCCAGCACTCCGTTTATATTTGTGATCTGGTTTATTTGCGCCAAGTGTTTGGCTTAGGCTGTGTTATATGGACCATTCTGATGGCTTTATTTCCAAAATCAAAGAAAGTTACATTAAATATGATCGTAATTAAATAAACTAGTAGCACATATTAGGAAAACTAAAGCTAATAAACATAATTTTTTTGTTTTTTTTTTGTTTTTTGTTTTTGTTTGTTTACAGGTCACAAAATTAGCTCTAGCGCTTCTTCTTCTTCAGCACTCCGATCCCTTGAGGTTCATTGCTGCAGATATCACCCGCCTCCATTCATCTCTCTGATTAGTCTTCTCTTTCCAGCTGGTAACACCAAGTGTTTGCAGGTCTGTCTGGATATTATCTCTCCATGGTCTTCTTGGTCCCCCTCGTGGTCTTCGACCATTCATCTCCCTGGTCTATACAGTTTTTACTTCTCCTTTATCTGACATTCTTTCAATATGTCCCAACCATTTCAGTCTATTAGCTCTCATGATGCCAGTGATCAGTGGTGATTAAAACAGATTATAATTTTCGTTGTTGCTTCTCACTCTCCATTCACCGCTGTTTGCATCTTTGATGGGTCCAAAGATTCGCCGTAAGACGAAGTTCTAGTTCAGATCAACTATATTAATTTCGGGTACATTTCGGCTGTTTTCTTCTGTGCTCTTCTCCTGGAATGCCTCGCGGCGTCAGGACAGGAAGAGATCTCAGGAACGGGTCCTTCAGTTCGCTTCGTATACAGTACACATTTTAGTGCCTGATATTTCTGCAGTCCAAGTTCTGAGTCGTCGACCTTTGGTTCTGTTACCACTGTATCTTTCGGTTGTTGACTAGTTTAAATAGAGGAGATGAAAAACGCCTGCTCGCAAATGAAATGCGGTTTCCGAGAAGAACGCAAAGAATATCTTGAAATAATAGGGAAAAAAAAACAAAAACAACAACAACAACAGACAAGGCAGTCCTCCTAGAGAAGGATTAAAACCGTAAACTGTGAGAAATAAGACGTACAGTCAGTGTCTTTTGACATGTTAGGAGAAGGGTGAAAACGATAAACTGTCTGAGAAATAAGACGTACAGTCAGTGTCTTTTGACCTGTCAGGAGAAGGATGAAAACCGTAAACTATCTGAGAAATAAGACGTACAGTCAGTGTCTTTCGACATGTTGGGAGAAGGATGAAAACCGTAAACTGTCTGAGAAATGAGACGTACAGTCAGTGTCTTTTGACATGTTAGAAGAAGGATGAAAACCGTAAACTGTCTGAGCAATAAGATGTACAGCCAGTGTCTTTTGACATGCTAAAAGAAGGATGAAAACCATAATCTGTCTTAGAAATGAGACGTACAGTCAGTGTCTTTTGACATGTTAGAAGAAGGATGAAAACCGTAAACTGTGACAAATAAGACGTACAGTCAGTGTCTTTTGACATGTTAGGAGAAGGATGAAACCCGTAAGCTGTCTGAAAAATGAGACGTACAGTCAGTGTGTCGGCTCTGTGGCTAAGTCGATGCGAACACTTCGCTTCGTAATGCCGGGATGCCAGGTTCGATCCCAGCTGCGGGCAATGCGCCTTGCGTTGGTTTCGACAGTGGTATCAAGAAAGCCGACCGTCCAGAGAGCAATGGCAAACTACTGGACGTAAATTTGCCTAGAGAAACCACACAACAGCCAGGGGCTGTTAGGGTTGGTTCTGCAACGTCCTCGAGGATACGCAACAACAGTCAGTGTCTATTGACATGTTAAGAGAAGGATGAAAACCGTAATCTGTCTGAGAAATGAGGAGTACAGTCAGTGTCTTTTGACATGTTAGGAGAAGGATGAAAACGGTAAACTGTCTTGAGAAATGAGACGTACTGTCAGTGTCTTTTGACATGTTAAGAGAAGGATGGACACACGATGTTAGACCTATATTTTTTCCAGAACAGTCGACGTTCTGTGTAATGTGGTCAGTGTGAAGCCGGCTATCTTTATGTCCCACGCCATTCCCTGACCCTTGTTTTAAGCTGGGTCGATATGGCAACCATGTTCAATTTTGTAAACACACTGCGATGAGGATTTAAACCTATGACCATATGGCGGATAGGCTGATAAGCCTGCCAAAACGCTTCCACTGCCTCTTCATTAACACAATATAACAGAAAATCGTTCGAAAAATGAAACATGCAGTTCAAACATACATTCCCTGTGGGGGGGGGGGGGGGGGGGGGGGGTCCGTGATTCCATTTGGAGGTTTAAAGATTAGACCCCCTAACAAGCATGTCGTAGGAGGCAACTAGTATGACTGTTTCCTTTAAAATAGAAATCCATCTGCTCAAGAGGCGAGGAACCAACAGCAAATAATTCAAATCCGTAAAACGGATGTGCATGTAAGACTCAAGTTCTGGAGTTGGACTGAAGTCCAAAGGTGAACAAATTTTCCGCTAAAGATTGAAGCAAAAAGAAACAGTATATATATATACGCCCTATTAAAAACCCTGATTTCCTAAAAAGGTAGAAGGTAAAGGTGAAGTCGCGAGATGTGAACCAGCGTATTGCACACGGTTTTAAACCATAAGTGCTCTGCCACCAGTACGGACAGCTGATAGAGTTGTCCGCCTGTGTCGCCGTTCGCACGTAACTCTGTAGCTACAGCGACGTTCCTCCATTTACCCCAGAGTGTCAATTCTGGTGCCATTTCCTAGAGGCTGGGTGAGCCCCTAGAGCCGCCCGGTTTCGAAAACCGACTGTGGCTGCAGCGAGTCGCAGCTGGATTTGAAAGCGAGCCTCTTATCGACTGCGCTAACGCGGTGCCCCCTGATTTCCTAACGACATCCGGGTGACCTGCGTATAAAACCAGTTCATATTTTCACATATACGGTCATTTACATGCATACGTCCTACAAAGAAGTGAAGGAATGAATGAATTTTGCAATTGAGAATTGACACGACTGCACGCGGGACATTTCCACATACGTCTTGCACTTTTCTTCAATGATTAAAGAATAAAAATGCTGATGACGCCAGTGGTAACATGATTAAAGTTCGTTGATCTGGCTCCTCTGGGAACTGTATGCCGTCCAGACCTTATACTCACTTCCCGCTGAAGCAGTTGTGCAAGACGGAAACAGGAAAGGGGTATATGGGTGTAAGAAGGAGATAAAGAAGAAGTTGCAAGAAAGAGGCAACAACGTAGATGTTAGAATGAAGTAATACAGCAGATGAAAGAAAGAGATAAGAAGGTAGATGCTATAAATAGACAGCATAGTAAATCCAAGAAAGGGACAAAGAAACAGATGTTAAGAATTATATAAAGAAGTGGAAATAATAAATAAATACAAGTCGATGTCAGAAAGAAATAAGAAAGTATATGTAAGAATGATGCAAAATAAGAATAAACTCACAGGGAGCAAGTACAGCGGGGATCTACAGTCATCAGTAGAAATTATCCTCTTTCGACACACGTTTCGGCCCACGATTCCTAAACGTATTCGGAGGTGGGCCCACCTGAGTTCATGAAGCTCAGGGCTGCTTCCCCGCTGCACGGGATTACCGGATGGTGTTATTATTTCGGCCAGAGACAAGACGACTTTGTGGTTTCGAAGGAGGTACTGTGAGATAAGAAGCCGCCGCGACAGCGTAATTAGAACAGTCCGCATGCCTGGACGACCGAGCGACAAGCTTACTTTGGTTTACCGGACACATGTTGGACTTTTATTAGCAGTTGGCAGAGGAACACTGGCAGACAATTCGTACACGATGGACTTTCAAAGGGATGAGAAACTCTTTTCCACTAGACACCCGGACCAGCTCACCGAGGCCCGTCCCCTACGTTGTTGCGCTGCGTCCAAAGCCAGCTCGAGGCCCTTTCGGCTGCCTCACCCAGTTTTTTAAGTGTTCGTTTCCGTTCATTACCGCGCAATCCTAATTCTTTCACCACATTGTAGAGCGAAGTGGAAACGAGGCCTCTCGCTCCCACTTCGACGGCAAATACCCGTACTGTGTAAGCCTCGTTTCTCCTCAAACCGGCTGCTAAATCACTGTATTTCTCGAGCTTATACAAATGATTCTCCTCCATACGCGACTCAAACGGGACCGTCAACTCAATCAGGATGAGTTGCCGTTTTTGCGCAGAATGGAGAACAATGTCCGGTCGCAGGCCGGTTTTACGGATCAACTCGGGATACCGTTCATGTCCTGGCAGATCAACCGCCAGTAACCAGTCCCTCGCAGAGTCTAGCGCAGATGGAGCGAATGCGTTTTGGTTGACCTTACCTTTAGGAACCTGCCCAGCCTTGAGGAAACGAATGGGGACGATACTAGAACTGGCTCTGGCATTAGCCCTCATTCTAGCCTGGTCGACAACGGCTGCTAACTCTTTTAGCACCTTGTTGTGGCGCCAGGTATAGCGGCCTTGACCTAGGGCTTTCCTGCACGCGGACAGGACGTGCTCAAGAGTTTGCTTTGATTTGCACAACGGGCAAGTCGGATCGTTGGTCGCAGACCATTTAACCATGTTAACACCGACGGTAATACATCGTACGCCGAACGAACGATAAAGCTCAGTCGCAGCGGGGTCATTCGCCAGATCTCACCCCATGTGAGTACTCTTGGCAATGCGCTCTCCAGGCTGACCCAATGGCCCTGCTGCGACTGTTGGGCTGCTTTCTGAACCCGGACCTCGTTTTCGTTGTCCCTCACCGTTTGTATCACCATGTCTCGGCGTTCTTTGGCTGAGGCCTTTGACCACCAATTGACTTTCCCGTGCCCTAGGCCTCGACGGTCGGTTTGTGTGTAACCCATTACCTCCTTCAATTTTAGTGCGTTCTGAGCAGCTTCTATCGCATCGAGGACCCTCCACTTCTGGCCAGTCTTTAGAGCGGGCTGGACAGCGATGACATTTGGGTCTGAGGACTCGCGCAAAAGCATGGCGAGCCTAACTTTGCCGACTTTAAACTCTTCGGTTATTGACTTAAACGGAAGTACCAGCTTAGCCTGTTTACAATACAGAGCCACGTCGGTCAGACAAGGCGGTGCACCAATCCACTTTCTTAAGGCTGTGTTGATTTTCTTTTCCATGGTTTCCACTGCAGTCATCGTCACCTCGTAGACTAGCAGTGGCCATAGAAGCTTCGGAATCAACATGAATTGGAGACACCATACCTTGAATTTTCCGATCAGCCTGCATCGCTCGATCGCGAGCAGGCCTGTAGCCAGTGACTCATGTATTCGCCGGACTTCCGCTCTGTCAGATAACTTCGAATCGTAGACGCGACCGAGGCTCTTCACCGGTTCCTCCAGAACCGTAGGGATCTTGTTCCTTGCCACCGTAAAACTGGTCGCCGAAACCTTGCCCTTATGGATTGACAGACTCCTCGACTTCTGCGGTTTGAACTGCATACCGCTCCATTGGACCACCGCGTCCAATCTATTCAGGATCGTGCGGGCAGACTCCTCGCTGCCCGTTATAATAGTCGTGTCATCCATAAATGCGCGCAGTGGCGGCAACGAGTGATCCCCTATTTGAAGGCCCAGTCCGTAGCCGGCCGCCCCGTCTAACATGATCTGCATTGCCATGACAAACAGTATGGGTGAGATCGTACAACCCATAGCTATCCCAATCTGCAACTCAGTCCACCTCGTGGTAAACGTCGAGGTAGAGAAGCGCAAAGCGAACTTAGAGAAATATTGCTCGACCATTTGACTGATCTGTGTCGGTACGTGAAACATGCGAAGGGCTCGCCACAGTAGCCTATGGGGGACTGCCCCGTAGGCGTTGGCTAAGTCCAACCATATAACGTGCAAATCGGTTCTCTCATGCTTGGCTCTCTGGATAGCCTCCCAAATCATGGTCGCGTGTTCAAGGCACCCAGGAACGCCTGGAATGCCACCCTTCTGAACACTCGTATCTATGTACTTGTTAGTCATCAGATACTGTGTGAGCCGGCGAGCCATGACTGAGAAGAATATCTTACCCTCAACATTCAACAGCGAGATGGGCCTGAATTGGGAAAGACTCTTCGAGTCCTGCTCTTTGGGAATGTAGACCCCATTTGCCTTTGACCACTCTGGACATATGTGATTGCGGATCCACGCTTGTCTCAACAAGACGTGAAGCATTTTTAGGATTTTCGGGCAACGCTTGTAAAGAACGTACGGAACACCGTTCGGACCTGGGGCAGACTTGCCGCTGGCTTTTTTCACAACGTCCTCAACCTCAGACCAAAGGGGAGGTACCAGTTTAAATGGTACCTTCGGCACCGAAGGCTGTTTGAGTCCGCTAAGGATCTCTGGATTGTCATCGAGAGGCTCTCTCCTCTTTTTATCCGAGTACATCTTGCGTAGATGTAGCTCTAGTTCTTCCTGACTGACAACCAGAGTCCCAGACTTCGGTTGCTCGAATAGACCTCGGGCGAATTGATACGGGTCCCTAAAGAATTTCTCTCGCTCCCTTTTGGTTCTGCGTCTGTTGTTACAGAAACGCTCGGCACGACAGAGGGCACTGTGTTTGTTCTTTAAATGCAACCAAACTTCGTACAGCCCCTCCCGTTCGCTGCCTGTAGCGGCTTTGAACCGTTTTCTGAGGGCATTCTTGTCTGCCCGACACTTCAGAATGTCCCTCTGCCTCCTGCTAGTATTCTGCTTGGCACCCGGCTGTGCCTTTACTACTGTCCCGAACTCGCGGGAGCAGTGTTCATATATTACATCACCAAATTTAGTAAGCTTGTCGCCTAGCGACTTCTTGTTTAGAGTTTGTTTAAGTACCTCACATAATGTAGCCTCCAACTTACACCACACCACCTTCTCGCTCGCAGGTGGAAACCTGATCTTGGAACGCACTTCTTCAGAAATCATCAAACGTGCTCCTCCGCAGTCGACGTCATGGGCCTCTCCGGGCGAGTGGGGTTCACCCTGCCCGTCGTACCCTGACGACTCAGAAACTACCACAGGAGTGGTAGTTTTGCGACGGCGTTTACTGCGTGGAGCACCCTCGCATTTCATTCTTCCGGCATGTGTTCTCAGACCATGCAACCCCGTGAAGCTTTTCCCACATGTACAGAGCCAGCCCGGACGTTGGGCGAGTGTCTCAGTCCGGAGCTAGCAAAGTCATCAACGAGGGTATCAATCAGATTGGGCCCTTCATTCTCCCCCCCCCCCCCTTTCGGAGGGCCCTGGGGGCATATTTCATTGTGGTTGTTCGAAATCGGAGGTATTATACTGTGTTAGGGGTGATCAACCCGGTCCACAGTCGACATCTGTCTCCAGATGTCAGTTTATCCCCCCGGCGATACCGGGGGGCCAGTCTTTCCAAAGGTGTCAAAAGGTCTTTCCCGATAGTCACCAGTCTTTCCTGGTAGTCTTGTGGGCTAGCCACGTACAATAAGAATAAACTCACAGGGAGCAAGTACAGCGGGGATCTACAGTCATCAGTAGAAATTATCCTCTTTCGACACACGTTTCGGCCCACGATTCCTAAACGTATTCGGAGGTGGGCCCACCTGAGTTCATGAAGCTCAGGGCTGCTTACCCGCTGCACGGGATTACCGGATGGTGTTATTATTTCGGCCAGAGACAAGACGACTTTGTGGTTTCGAAGGAGGTACTGTGAGATAAGATATTAGAAAGATGTAAAAAAGATGTAAGAAAGAAGTAAAGAAGCAGGCGTACGACAGAAGTAGAGATGCGAGAAAGAAGTAAGAGAGTATACTTAAGAAAGATGTGAAGAAGTAGTTGTTAAAAAAAAAAGGAAAAAAGGGGAAGGGGAGAAGTACACGTGAAAGAGGTATAGGTTTCCGATGTCTTATCCAGATAATGACGAATGGACAGTGATATGCGCTGTCAACTGGAACTGTCACTGCTGTCTGTATTTACCATACTTCAGGGCGGTGTAGACAGAAAGGGTGGGGAGGAGGGGGAGGGACCGTGAGCATGAGGAGTTAGGGTTGCATGGCTAGGGCTGTCGCCAGGCACTGTCCAAGCTAGGGTGTTTAATTTTGCCCGCGACAGTAAACCGCTTACCGAACTCGAGTGTCCAATGAAATGAGCAACAGGACAGAACAACTCGTAATCACCTTATCAGGAGTCGAACCCGGGTGTTCAATGATATGAACAAAAGAAAACAAAATAAAAAAAGAGTTTTCAACTGTTTTACTTTGATCCCTTTATGCATTTTCTCCTCCTCCTCCTCCTCCTCCTTCTTCTTCTTCTTCTTCTTCTTCCTCTTCTTCTTCTTCTTCTTCTTCTTCTTCTTCTTCTTCTTCTTCTTCTTCTTCTTCTTCTTCTTCTTCTTCTTCTTCTTCTTCTTCTTCTTCTTCTTCTTCTTCTTCTTCTTCTTCTTCTTCTTCTTCTTCTTCTTCTTTGACCCTTCTTTCCGCTTTTAGAGCTATATCTATTTTTTTTATAGACCAATCGACACTCGGTGAGTGTGAGTGGTGAGGGAGTGGTGAGGTCAACATGGCCGCCTCTACTTTCCATGACTTAAACTAATTCCAGTTTTGTCAGGAGTTGAACCCGCGCCCTTTGGATGCTAAGGCGACGAGCGTCTAGCCCCGACACCGTGGCAGCTCTGGCATAACTTAACAGGTTAATATTTTTAAAGCCAGTCGACACAGATGGTCGACACACAGTCCGAAAGTTACATTATGAGACCCTATTTTTTTACAGTTAAAACAAACGCCATCCATGAAGCATATTATGTCTTCCAAACAGGTATCATCTATCTATTATCTGGCAAATTATAACACACCCCCCCCCCCCCCTTTATTTTTTCCCGTCCCCAATCTACCAGTCGGTCAGCAGACGACAAGGAGAAAATGGCGGTGTACCCGTTGTCTGCTGACTGAGTCATGACTGCACAAACTTATCGGCATAGCACATGATGATCACATTAAAGACATTAGCCACGAAAGTAACGTGAAGGTCTCTTTCCCGCCAGCGGCCTTACGCCTATGGAATGCTCGACTCATTCTGGACCAACGGGTACTCAATGGGTGATGTTTCAATGTGTTTTATTGCATAACGTAAATCACATAATCGACTGTTTGATACTCGTAAATGAGGGTGGCCTAAACCACGTAACAAGATTATCAACAGACTTGGCACTACAAAGAACAATGTAATACAGATGCTATGGTAACAGAGTCAGATGTCGACCACGCAGACAAATGGCCCGCAGAAATATCAGAGACACTGAAATGTAATATATACAAAGGGCCTGCTCCATAGATCTCTTTCTGTCCTAATGCCGCGAGGCACTCCAGGAGTAGAGAAAATAATAATACTAATAAAAAGAAGAAGAAGAAGAAGAAAAAGTAGAAGAAGTAGAAGAATAAGAATAAGACGAAGAAGAAGAAGAAGACTGAGCTATTAAGATATATGTTATGTTATAAGAAGCTCTGCTGTCTTGTCCGTTGTGTTGTCCTGTCAAAGTGTGTGCTACTTTTTAGTACTCCACTGGTAAAGACTTTGGCCGAAAGGTAAAGTTGTGCTTGTTTACGTCTTTTTCTGAGATTTCTAGTCACATTGTGTTTTATATAGCATGTTTGTTTGATTCTCCCCTGTCCGCATACTATATAGGCATCAGTCATCACATGATGATTTGATGCAACCCTGTCCTCATGATGTACTACATACGTCTCCAATATTAAATAACCCAACTGTGAGAATAACGTATTTTAACAATTAAGCAGAGTTCCACTCCCAATGCTGAAAGATTCATTGCGAAACTTTTAGGCTGTAAAATAAGCTTACAGATTTCAAAGGAATAAGTGAAAGACTGACATTTTAAACGGACATTTTGTTTCTATAAATTTGTAAAATGGACATTCTGAACTTTGTTTAAACAGGTAAAATGGCCTTGCAATTCCAGACCATGTAGTTTATTCATAAGCTTATCACGGTGCTAAACAAAGCTAAGCTGAATTCAAGCCTAGGTAAGGTAACGGTTAATGTTCAGTGTTAGGATAGACAGGACATCTTGGGGTAAGATGCTTCAACAGGAAATCTAACAGGTCTTGTGTCCCCCGAAGTGGTGTTCCTAGTGTGGGTTCCAGTGAGCCATTGAGGGAGAAAAATATAGTTCTTTCAACAAGAGATAAACACACATGCAAGCCATTTTCTCGAAAACTCCCTGTTATATCAGAATGATTTTTTGCATGCAGCCTTAGAATAGAACATCCATGACGTATAGTTTTTTCTAAACCCTTGACGATATATATATATATTTTTTTTAAATCGTTAAACCATGTGGTATACTTCTGGAGGGTTTACTTTCATTAGTTTCAGGAAGTAATGCACATTATTACTGGTTTAACATTGAGTCAAAGAAAATCTACGCAATTTCATGATTGTCTAGTGCAAAGTGGCACTTTTAGTGACGTCGGTCAAGGTTGTTTAGTCAAAGGTTGGTTGATTAGTTGCGTATCCCTTACAGGACGTTGCAGAACCAACCCCAACAGCCCCTGTTTGTTGTGTGGTTTTTCAAAGCAAATTTACGTCCAGTAGTTTGCCATTGTTTACTGGACGGTCGGCTTTCATGATACCACTGTCGAAACCAACGCAAGGCGCATAGCCCGCAGCTGAAATCGAACCCGGCATCCCGGCATTTTAGTCAAAGGAGCATCACCAAATTAGAGCCGTGTTGTGCCATATAGCTAGCTTATAAAAGCTGATATAGACATCAATTTTAAAATGAATTTGAGAGGCACATTTTTAACCAGACAGAAGGTTACAGTTTTACCGTACCAGCACATTCTTAGGGAATCCAAGATGGGTCATTTATAGTGTGATATTCATGACCGAAAGAAACGAACACGATTGTCGCATGGTCTGAATATAGCATCATTTAACTTTTGGATTAGACAGGACACAAAGTACGCTCATGTCAAGTAAGAAAGGAAAAGAAAAGTTGACGACTTTGATGTAGATGTCATTAGACATGAGCTCTTAAAAATGTTAGAGACGTGTTACTTCCCGAAAACTGAACTAACATTAAAATCACAAAGCAACATTACATTTCAAAAAATAGTATGTGGAAAATTGTAAGAGCCACCGGTTTCACTTTCAGGAAAACTGTAGGTAGAAGGAATACTATTTGTGAAAAGCCATGTTTGATTGCTAGTCGAATCAAATACCTGGGGCAGATCCGTGAGTGATGGATGCAAGGCTGTGATATTGTATATTTGGAAGAATCCCGGGTTAATGCTCATTATACCCAAGCTAAATAATGGCAGTCAAAAAACGGTGAACATTAACATTTCAAGCAGCAAAGGCCAGCGCATTATACTCACTTATGCAGGTAGCAGTAAAAAAAAAAAGACTTTATCCATGATGCTAGATTTATTTTCCAATCAAAAAGTACGGATGGTAGGGACTACCACACTGAAATGAATGAACACATTTTTAGGTACTGGATGGAGAATGATCTTCTTCCAATTCTGGACAGACCATCATGCCTAGTAATGGATAATGCCGCCTATCAGATGAAGACAAAGTACTAACGACATCAAACACAAAAGATCCAATTAGGACATTGCTTGCTAAGGAGAAAGTCAATTTCGATTACATTTATTTGAAGGAAGAGTTGTTGCAGCTTGTGGAAAAAAAAAAAGAGTTTTATTACAATGACAAAATTATTCATAAATGCGGCTACATTTCTCTGCGACTCCATGCATATGATTCGCACTCCAACCCGATAGAGCTTGTTTTGGTCTAAAGTCAAGAGACAAGTTGCCGAAACGAACAGTACATTTAAAATGTGTGTTTTTGAAGTTTTGACACACGAGTGCTTCTCAGCAATAGACATTCATTTCTGGAAAAATTGTTGAACATGTGCTCTGAGAAGCACCGATATATATTACAATTTAGCTAGTAAAAATTTTCAAATTTTTGAGATTTTCAGATTCGGAATGATTAAAACCATTTTTTGATGAGTGGTCGAATATCATCAACCCGTCAGTTACATCTACAGTTGCAACAAATACATCTCCATATCAAAATGTGTCAACATAATACAATTTGCTGTGTAGCTAAGATACACCATGGGGTCTAATGGTGACTGAAGGGGAATACTAAACTGTTGCATACTGGGGACATGTTTACAGTTGACAAGGCAGACAGATTGCTCGGACCGGCATCACTGGGTGGTGAATTGATACACAATAACACAGATATGGATAAGGACTTTTTGGAACAAGTAACGAATTCAGAAGATAAAATATCATATCCCGGAGAGAATGAAACACTTGGGTGTGACCAGGGGACCTGGCTGGGACACTGCGCTCAGAGGAAAGGCAAGATGGACGTATAATCAAGACTGCATCCGGTACCATTAGTATTGTAACTCTGCGAGGCCTGCTGAAGACGGGAACGGAGCGCATATGTGAAAGCCCCGAGTGCTGTGAGTCTTTCTTCACTCAGCTCAACTGAACATAAATGAGAACAAACAAATTTACTTTACCTAGCATTGCATTATAAACACTTGCCTCTGAACACACACACGCACACGCACGCACACACACGCACACACGCACGCACACACACACGCACGCACACACACGCACACACACACGCACGCACAAGCACACACACAAAACAGAACCGGAAATTCAGATGTTTATTGAAAAACCTAAAAGTTCACTCTACTTATTCACAGTTGCTCGAAAAGACCAAAGGAATTGGCTGATATTCCTCATGCTGGGCATATGTGAACTAGAGAATACATTTGTTTTGTGTGTGTGTGTTATGGATATTTAAGGACTGCATGCAAAAACATCACTGCTATCTAACAGGCAGTTTTCGAGAAAATGGCTTACAAGTATGTTAATCAATTGTTGAAGGAACTTTTGTTTACATAGAATAGACGCACTGCCTCTCTAATAAGCATGCCGTAAGAGTCGACTAATTAGGAGTTTCTTTTGAAGTCGGAGTGCATTTGCCTAAGTTGCACGGAACAGACAATACGCATACACATAAGAAAAATATGTAAACGGGCGAGCACGCAACATTAAAGTCCTGGAACAAGACTAAAGACCAGAAGTTGAAGAACAACCAGAACTTTTCCCTGGAGTTTACAGCCGGTGAACGCGAAGAAGTAGAAGACTATCCGTGCACTGAAAATGTAAACTTGTATACAGTTTGTCCAACTTGGTGATTAGAAAGAACTTTTCTTTTAAAATTAAATTTTTTATTAAAGGGGGCTAGGTGGTCTCGAGGCTTGGTGTCCGCCTTGAGTGCTATAGGTTCCAGGTTCAATCCCCGGTAAGGGCAGGGAGTTTTTTACGTTGACTTGGATTTCTAGTATTTCCCCCTGCTCGTTTGCATTGTCGCGAACGTAAAAAAATCCCCTCGCAGTTGGAAATCGAAAAGAGTAGCCTAACGGCGGTTCCCGGGCAGAATTTTTGGAGTTAAAAATCTACCCGAAGTATTTCAGGATCCTCGCCGGTGTTACAGAGCTTGTGCTTAGTTTTTTCAGACTCAGAATTAGAAGAAAAACTGAGCACTTATGGGTTACTACCCGTGTGCCAAGAGGTTGATCTTTTGCTTAAGCCTCAAACCTCACCATACAAGCAATGAAATTATGTCGAGGCCTCAGTTTAGCATTGTCTCCCCCAAGGTACATTATTTCACAGGCGTTCTCATTTTCCCGCGTTACTTCCCTTGACTGCAAGCTTCCACTTTACTGTATATCCTAGATATCTAGACTACTTTATTTGTATGTCCATGACTGCTAAGGAAGACTTGCTTCTGACAGCCCTTGTTCTTCCATTGTGAATGTACATATTCACATGCTTCATCAAACAGCACAGTTATTTTATTCATTTACTTACGTTGCTGTATCAGTGTCCGTGTGTACTGAATACTGATAAATTGTTTCTAGCCGCAATGTCAATTTAGTCACCCGTTATCGCGATTTACATATAAGCTGATTAATTACAACAACGAACCCTAAATAATCATCATTTGGGGCGCAATTTTTAGTTATTTTAAAGCCATACTCCGTCTGTTGTCAGGGGCCCAAATATATCCTAACAGTTGAATGGGGTTTCAGTGACTTCGATTCTCATCCAAATGGAGGCACTTTGTGTCACTGGATGTTTATTGCTCATTGTGGGGCTTTGGTGGGGTTGAACTTTATTCTTTTAAGAGCTGGAAAGAACAATAATAATAATAATAATAATAATAATAATAATAATAATAATAATAATAATAATAATAATAATAATAATAATAATAATAAGAGGAAGAAGAAAAAGAAGAAGAAGAAGAGAAAGAAAAAGAAGAAGAGAAAGAAAAAGAAGACGAATCACGTCGGGGGAAAAGGGATGAGGATGGGTGGTGGTGATGTAACGAGTTTTTTAAATAGGAGTATACAACAGTTCCCCGTAAGGGTTCCGGAGCCTCATTATAGGTAGAACAATGATAAACCCACTGCAACCCCGTCAAGCATGTCGTAGGAGCTGACTAATTAGGGGCCTCCTTCGAAGTCGAAGTACATCTAACCCAGCGGCAAGGAACAACCAGCTGCCCACAAATAAGCCAGTAACCCGGATGTACATGCAAATCGCATGCCCTGGTACAAAGACAAAGTACAAATGGACGAAGAGCCAAAACTTTCCGCTGGAGCTTACAGCCCAAGAAGAACAAGATACAGCAGTGAAATGTAAGTTAAAATTTTATCACAGCGATCACAAATCACCATGTCGTTAAGTGCTTGATAAGTGATAATGATGCCAGAGACAGTTCCAAACAATGTAGAGATCTTTGCAACGTCTGCTTCTCAGTAAGGCTAAACTTATTCCCACTTAATCACCCTCCCCCACGTTATTTAATCGACATAGTCAAAATAAGCATGATAACTGGCATCAAGAGAACTAATATACTGAAATGGCTCGGGCATATAGAGAGAATGTCATGTGGCAGAGAGTTAAAAACTGTATACACAAGAAGCTGAATGGTTGCAAAACACGAGACCGACCAAGAAGACGACCTACAAACATTTGGTGTCACCAACTGAAGAGAGAGAGAGAGAGAGAGAGAGAGAGAGAGAGAGAGAGAGAGAGAGAGAGAGAGAGAGAGAGAGAGAGAGAGAGGGGGGGGGGGGGGGGGGGGGGGGGGGTTTATATCTGCAGCAAAGAATCTCGAGGGCTCAGAATGCTGAAGAAGAAGAAACTTATTCACAAAATATTATCCCAAATGGCCCTAGGTTACCTATGGCGGTTGTGTCAATGTACTGGAATGCTTAGCAAACGCCTAAAAATATTACATATTCCTAAACCTAGGACAGACCTATACAAAGTAAGTTTAGCGTACTCCGCAGCTCAACAGTAGAACCCTCTTCCACAACAAATTAAAATACAATCGGAAACTGTTCAAATATAATCTCAGCTAAGATTACACGACCCATCGAAAGATAAAAAGTATTTTAAAAATAGCGTATATTTCCCGTAGATTTAGGGCAATTACAGTGGTTCGCTGTGTTTAGAAATGCAAGGGTGCTAAGTGGTCTCGAGGCGTAGAGGTCCCGGGTTCAGGCCCCGTTGAAGTCTGGGATATTATTTTACATTGACTTCTAGTAGTTACCCCTGGTCTCTGGGTAGTAAGATCAGACACCCGTGTATCATGAAGATGTGTCAGGCTTAGTTTTAGGACTCGGTCCTTTGGGTTAAGAGTGCGTTTCAGAGATTTATACGGGTAGTTGTTGGAGCTATGGTGTTTGTGCTTTGTGCATGTAAAAAAATTAATTAGCAGTTAGAAATCGAAAAGAGTTGCCAAACGGCGCTGCCCGGGCAGAGTTTTAAGTTAAAAATCTACCCAACGTATTTAAGGATCCTCGCCGGTGCTACGGAGTTCGTGCACTGCGATTCTTCGGACTCAGGCTTGAGTTAGAAGTAGAGAGGAGCACTTATGGGTTACTACCATTGTGCCACAATGGAGATACGTCGTATGAGCCATAAACCAGAAATGTAAGTGTAATTCGAACACATCCCGATGCTAGTATTTAAATGTGTTCATAATGTTTACTATTACCTGTTAACATATATATGCATGAAGAGTTGTTTGAAAGGAGGGAGATCAGAAGAGAAGAAATTTAGATGGGCTTTCGTTCGTTTGTTCCTGTGTTCTGGTTGTGGTAGGTATACCTAAGCAAACAAGTGAGAGAACTCAAAAGAGCGGCTACTATTTCCAACAGAAAACAGCAAAGGGAATGGGCTTTGGGTTAGGGCTAGTTCTATGTTTTGGGGTCGTAAAAAGCATTAGAAAGCCGGAAAACCCAGTCTTTTCACGATCTAAAATGTTGGACTGTCCTGTGACGTCATCTAGGCAGGATTGTATTAAAGCACCGAAATGAGTTATGTTGTATTGTCTAAAAATCGCGCTGACGACGTCATTATGACCTCCACATTTACTGAGTGGAAAGTTCCCTTCTGTTTGTTGCTAGATCTATTTTTAGTGCAGGGATTGTATGTTCGTCATTTCACAACCGTTATAGGGACAATTGTCATCATGTATTTGTCATCTGGAGTAATGAGGTTAATTTATTTATGCACATCTACGGAATAATGAGATATAGAGAGTCTCCATGACGATGTGGTCTTGCATTCTGGGGGTGGCAGGTTCAGTTTTAGGACTCCGTCGTCTGGGTTAAAAGTGCGTTTCAGAGATTTCTACGAGTAGTCGTCGGAGCTATCATGTTTGTGCTTTCTGCATTTGTTTTCAGAAATTTTCGCCTTTAGATCTGCAGTTTGAAAACCCAGTGATTTAAAAGAGTGATATCAATTCGGTAGGGGCGAATTCCGAAAACCCCGCATGGCTAGAGCAGTCCTACTAACTGTGCAGTTTAACATTTCATTCTTGAAACACCCCCCTTCCCCACCGGCCTTCCCGAAGTAAAACTTACTGTGGATAGAGCTTGGGATTCCAGGATAAACGTCCTACGTTCTTAACTGCTCAAATTTGCCAATGAATGAGACGCTCTTGCGCATTGGAAATGACTTCAGTGAAACAGAAGCATAAAATACAAATATATGACTATACAATTTGATCAGATAAAAACTGAAGGTCGCAAAACGGCATTATAAGTAAATTACGTGCAGACGATACAAAATTATGAAAAACTACAAAATATTTGCCCTTTCTCTCGACATTTCTTTTTCTTCCTCTTCTTCTTCTTTTTTCTTCTCCCCCTTCTCCTCTTTTTCTTCTCCTTAAAAGGGCGTTTTGCACCCAGTGTTCTGGTTTACAGCTAGGGTGATATTTGCACCTTTCAAGTCAAGACATCTGATTACAGCAAATTCTTAAATAATTTCCTTTTACAACAGACTTGTTAAAGATAGGTCTGTTACACCCCCCCCCCCCCCACCTTAGCCTACATAGGGCCTTGAAACCAACACGGTTAGAATCAGAGGTTTACGCCTACAGAAAAAAAAATTTAAAAAAAAATGAGGGGTTGGGGGTGGGGGGTGCACACACTATTAAACTGCTGCCGTTTCGACCATTGTGCCTTTCCTCTTCTGCCGGAAATATGTAACGGCGTCTGCACCAAACAATCAGTGTAACTATAACGACAGTATAACGTGCCCCGATCCATCGGCGTGGGGTGGCTTTCCTTGCCACTGGCGGAGCCTGTCTTGCATGTCTGACAGTGTCTCCCGTGACAAACAATCAATTATCCCGGTTCACGTCATCTGTGGTCATGGGCGGTGTGCGAAAATAGACATGCGCCTCTTCGTTCGTTGCAGCCGCCATGACACTCAGACATTTCATTGGGAAATTCATTTTTGTGTGAGTGGGATATGCAAGTCTGTATGGCGATAGATAGGCTTTTAGGCTTATATGTTATCTGCTTGTGTTTGTCTCTCTGCCAGTCCGTTCCTCCGACTGTCGGTGCTATCTATCTATCTATCTATCTATCTATCTATCTATCTATCTATCTATCTATCTATCTATCTATCTATCTATCTATCTATCTATCTATCTATCTATCTATCTATCTATCTATCTATCTATCTATCTATCTATCTATCTATCTATCTATCTATCTATCTATCTATCTATCTATCTATCTATCTATCTATCTATCTATCTATCTATCTATCTATCTATCTATCTATCTATCTATCTATCTATCTATCTATCTATCTATCTATCTATCTATCTATCTATCTATCTATCTATCTATCTATCTCTCTGTGTCTCTGTGTCTCTGTCTGTCTGTCTGTCTGTCTGTCTGTCTGTCTGTCTGTCTGTCTGTCTGTCTGTCTGTCTGTCTGTCTGTCTGTCTGTCTGTCTGTCTGTCTGTCTATATATCCATCTGTCTATCTATCCATCTCTCTATCTATCCATCTCTCTATCTCTATCTATCTATCTATCTATCTACTATCCTATCTATCTATCTACTATCTATCTATCTATCTATCTATCTATTATCTATCTTCTATATCTATCGATCTCTCTATCTGATCTATCTATCTGTATATCTATCTATCTATCTATCTATCTATATATACTATTATCTATCTATCTAATCTATCTATCTCAACTTATCTATCTATCATATGCTATCTAATCTCTCTTATCTATCTATCTATCTATCTATCTATCCATTATCTATCCTAATCTATCTATATATCTAGCTATCTATCTATATAATATCTCTATACATCTATCTATCTCTCTATCTATCTATCGATCGTATCTCTACTATCTATCTATTCTATCTATCTATCTATCTACTATACTATCTATCTATCTATCTAATTCTCTATCTATCTATCTTCTATGCTAATCTATCTATCTATCTATATATCTATCTATATATCTATTCTCTTATCTATCATTATCTATCTATCCTATATATCTATCTATCTATCTATCTATCTATCTATCTGATCTATCTATCTATCTAATTTATCTATCTATCTTCATCTATCTATCTATCTATCTCCTATCTATCTATATATCTATCTATCTATCATTATCTATCCAATCATTATCCAACCATCCATCCATCCATGCCATCCATCCATCCATCATTCCATCCTATCAGACATCCAATCATCCATCCATCTCCATCCATCCATCACATCCACCATCCATCCATCCATCCATCCATCCTGCCATCCATCCATCCATACCTCCATCCATCCATCCCATCCCCATCCATCCTCATCCCTCCACCCATCCATCCATCCATCCATCCAACCTCATCCATCCATCCATAGCTCATCCATCCATCCAGCTACCATCCATCCATCCATCCATCTATCTATCTTATCTAATCTATCTATCTATCTATCTATCTATCTATCTATCTATCTACTATCTATCTATCTATCTATCTATCTATCTTCTATCTCTTTCTATCTATCTAGTCTATCTAATCGATCTATTCTATCTATATATCGTATCTATCTGGTCTGGTCTCCATTAGGTCTGGTCTGGTCTGGATGGTTGTATGTATGTATGTAATGTATGTATGTAAGTATGTCATGTATTGTATATGTGTATGTATGTATGTATGTATTGTCTTTCTGTATGTATGATATGTATGTATGTATGTGTTGTATGCTAATGACTGTAGGTTATGTATGTATGTTCGTGGGGTTTGTCATGTATGTATGATATGTTGGTATGTAGGGATAGTACTGTACTGTATTGTCTGATATGTATGTATGATAATGTCCTGTCTGTATGTATGTCTGTATGTCTGTCTGTATGTCTGTCTGTAATGTATGGTATAGTCTGTCTGTCTGTATGTAAAACCTGTCGTGTCTGTCTGTATGTCTGTATGTATGTCTGCTATGTCTGTATGTATGTCTGTGCGGTCTGTCTGTCTGTTATGTCTGTCTGTATGTCTGTATGTCTGTCTTTATGTCTGTCCTGTCTGTCTGTCTGTCTGTATGTACTGTTCTGTCTGTATGTCTGTCTGTCTGGCTGTCTTTCATGTCGTCTTTCTGTCTGTATAGTACGTATTTCTTATCTGCTCTGTATGTCTGTCTGTCTGTCTGTCTCGTCTGTCATGTCTTCGTCTGGTCTGTATAGTCTTTCTGTACTCCCGTCTGTCTGTATGTCTGTCTGTCTGTGACAGCGACGCAGGGCGTGTCAAAGTGTATGTCTCGTATGTCATGTCTGTCTGTATGTCTGTCTATATGTATGTCTGTCTGTATTTCTGTATGTACTGTCTCGTATGTCTGTCTGTCTGTCTGTCTGTTAGGTATGTCTGTCTGTCTGTCTGTATGGATGTCTGCTCTGTCTGTATGTCTGTCTGTTCGTATGGGTCTGTCTGTCCTGTCTGTCTGTCTGTAATGTCTGATCTGTCTGTCTGTTCGTCTGTATGTCTGTCTGTCTGTCTGTCTGTCCTGTCTGTCTGTGTGTCATGTATGTCTGTCTAGTCTGTCTGTATTTCTGTCTTCTAGATCTGCTAGTGTCATGTCTGTCTTTCTGTTATGTCTGTCTGATATGTATGTATGTATGTATGTATGTCATGTATGCTCTGTATGCTATGTATGTTAGTATGTCTGTATGTATGTCTGTATGTATTCAATGGATGTAGTCTGTATGTATGTCTGTCATGTCTGTATGTAGGGATGTACCTGATTATATGTATTGTATGTATGTCTGTCTGTATGTCTGTAGGTATGTATGGTCTGTTATGGTTTATGTCTGTATGTTATGTCTGTCTGTGTATGTATGTCTGTCTGTATGTATGTGTCTGTATGTCATGTCTGTCTGTATTGTATGTCCTGTTCTTTCTGTATGTATGTATGTCGTCTATGTATTTATGTATTTCTGTATGTCTGTCATGTATCTGTATGTTATGTATGTATGTCTGGATGTATGTATCGTCTGTATGTTATGTATGTATAGTCTAGTATGTCTGTATTTACTGTCTGTCTGTCTGTCTGTCTGTATGTATGTATGGTATGTATGTCTGTCTGTATGTCTGTATGGTATGTCATGTGTGTATGTATGCTGTAGTGTCTGTCTGTATGTCTGTAGTATGTCATGATATGTATGTATGTATGTGTGATGTCTGTCTTGTATGTATGTATGTTGTCTGTAGTTATGTATGTAATGTATGTAGGTCCTGTATGTATTATGATATGTATGTTCTGTTATGTCTGTATGTTATGTATTGTTATGTATGTATGTATGTCACGTGTAATGTACTGGATGTAGTATGTATGTATGTATGTATGTCTATATGTAGGTTAACATGTATGTTATGTAGTAGGTCATGGATGTATGTATGTGATGTCTGATACTGTATGTCTGTCTGCTATGTATGTATGTCTGTATGTCATGTATGTCCGTATGTATGTAATGTTGTGTCTGTCTGGTATGTATGTCTGGATGTATGATATTGTATGTATGTATGTAGGTATGTATGTATGTATGTCTGTATGTATGTATGTATGTATGTATGTCATGTATGTATGTATGTATGTGTGTGTGTGTGTTGTGTGTGTGTGTGTTGTGTGTGTCTTTGTGTGTGTGTGTGTTGTGTTGTGTGTGTGTGTCTGTGTGTGTGTCTGTATGTATGTCTGTACGGTATGTCATGTATGTATGGGTGTATGGATGTATGTGGTGTATGTGGTGGATGTGTGTGCTGTGTGTCTGTTTCGTATGTTTGTGGTATGTGTATGTGTTGTCATGTGTGTATTGTGTGTGTATGTTGTGTGTACTGTTGTGTGTATGTGTGTGGATGGGTGTGTGTATGTGTCGTGGATGGTGTTTCTGTGTCCTGTATGTGTGATGTAGGTGTGTGTTCTGGTGTGTGTATGGTGTGTATGTTTTGTGTGTCTGGGGTGGGTATGTATGTATGTATGTATGTGTGTGTGTGTGTTTGTGTGTGTGTGTTTGTGTGTATATGTATGTATGTATGTATATAAGTATGCATGTGAGTGTAACTATGTGGGTGTATGTGTGTGTATTTAGGTATGTATGCAAGTATGTATGTATGTGTGTAAAGATGTAGGTGTATGTATAGATGTGTGTATGTATTCATGTATGTGTGTGTATGTATGTATGCATGTGAGTGTAAATATGTGGTTGTGGGCATATGTGGGTGTCTGTACATGTGATTGTATGTATTATGTATGCATGCCTGCACGTGTAGGTGTGTATGTATGGAATGAATGTGTGTAACATGCATGTCAATATGTGTATGTGTGTGTATTTTCTGTTTTGTGTATGTAGGTGCGTGTATGTATGTATTAGGTATGTCTGTTTATGAATGTGTATGTATAAGAATGTAAGAGTATATATAGTGAAATATAGGGAATTACACACACACACACACACACACACACACACACACACACACACATATATATATATATATATATATATATATATATGTGTGTGTGTGTGTGTGTGTGTGTGTGTGTGTGTGCTTGAGAGAGAGAGAGAGAGAGAGAGAGAGAGAGAGAGAGAGAGAGAGAGAGAGAGAGAGAGAGAGAGAGAGAGAGAGAGAGTCTCATGTCCATTTTTCGGGATGATACCATTATTCTGTGCTGTAAGCAGCCAGTCAATTACTGCCCATGGCGATCGTTAGTGGGACGATTAAGTCTCGCTAGCGTTTTGAAAAGGTATTACAAAATTAGTTAGCGCGATTTCAGAACCATTGTTGTTATTGGATGTTTTTTTTAAAACCTGCTACTGCTCAAATAATCAGTTTTGGGCAGCCATTTTCTTTTGTACCCCTAATCCTTTCCTTATTCTCCCCCCCCCCCCCCGAACAAAACCGTCCACCGCATTCTGTACTCGTGAATCTAGCTCAATACCTGTATAATTCATGTTTCGCCTGCACACAGATTTATATCTTTAATTCTAATGTGATCTCAGTACTATTGTATGGATCGAAAACACGGAGAACAACTAAGGCAACTACTAAAAAAACTACACAAATTTATTAACGGGTGCCTGCGCAAGCTTTGGGAGAGAACTAAACAAGTTCAAGGGAGCTAACAAGTAAAGAAAAGACGCTGGCGTTGGATAGGACACACGCTGAGAAAGCCTGAGTACAGTATAACTAGAATTTCTTTGCACTGGAGCCCTAAGAAACAGAAATAAAGGAAGAACAAAAAGAGAAGAAAATAACAAGCGAAGAAAGGAGCTAGAGAGTAAAGTTAAAAAAATGGGGAGAGCTGCCTGCGAAAGCTAAGAACTGAACGATTTGTCATGAGTTGGTTGAGAGCTTATGCTCCACTGGGGGTTAGAAAGGTAAAAGAAGAAGAAGAAGAAGAAGAAGAAGAAGAAGAAGAAGAAGAAGAAGAAGAAGAAGAAGAAGAAGAAGAAGAAGAAGAAGAAGAAGAAGAAGAAGAAGAAGAAGTTGACCTCGACATCTTCTATCTATCCGTGATTCACTGTAGAGTATTGAAGAGGATTGAGTTGAGTTGTGTTGTGTTAAGAATAGACATACAGCACCCGGGGCACTTCCATGAGTGCTCCGTCCTCATCTTCAGCAGCCAGCGCAGAATTCCAATAATAATGTTACCGGTCGAAATGTGGTTATATGTCTATCTTATCTTTCCCCTGAGTGTAGTAAGCCGGCAAGACCCCCCCCCCCCCCTTTTCCCCCAACCCCTCCCCAGTTACACACATGTGATTCATTCTCTCCAGGCCATAATAATCTTGTTTGCTTCTGACTTCACTATAGAGGTTGCTTCTGACTTCACTATAGAGGTTGCTTCTGACTTCACTATAGAGGTTGCTTCTGACTTCACTATAGAGGTTGCTTCTGACTTCACTATAGAGGTTGCTTCTGACTTCACTATAGAGGTTGCTTCTGACTTCACTATAGAGGTTGCTTCTGACTTCACTATAGAGGTTGCTTCTGACTTCACTATAGAGGTTGCTTCTGACTTCACTATAGAGGTTGCTTCTGACTTCACTATAGAGGTTGCTTCTAACTTCACTATAGAGGTTGCTTCTGACTTCACTATAGAGGTTGCTTCTGACTTCACTATAGAGGATGTCCTTGTGGACTATTCTTCATCGTCTAACTGTGTCCTGGCTCTCTGATGCTCTGAAGACAGCATTGCCACAGTTGAGATACCTGTTCTTTCCAAGGAAGTTTTTCCAGTAAACAGCATTTTCTCTCAGAATTTGAAATATTTTGGCTGCATCAAGTGCCACAGCGTTTAAAAAAAAAAAAAAAAGAAAATAATAGAATGACTGGTACAGGGAAGAGGGGTAGGAGCCGACCAGCACAAAGATGGGCACCGATGTCGAGTTTCTTTCGGACAGATAGTACTAAGAGCGACGTTGTGCACTTAAATCTGCTACACGGTGATGAGGCAATTTTACTTTAAGTATTTTGTTTCGCTAGCAAGAAAATTGACCAAGGAAGAAATAAAAATAATGGTAGGAACAGTACAGGTGAATTAATTCATAGGACATCAAACAATCAAATGGTTTGGTCGTCTGGTCACAATGAAACAACAGTCTCCCAGTAGCTAGAGCGTACTATATGAGAGCGTACTACAAGGCAAGAGGTAGACAAAGAAAGACATGGTGGAGGGAGTAGAGGGAGAAAAGGACACTGCAGAAACACAAAATATCATTATCATATACCATTAAAAACCGCCATTGATGTCTGTGTTAACCATTTTTATAGTTTAAGCGGGCGGGGGGGGGGGGGGGGTTTGTGTGTGTATGTGTGTGTGTATGTGTGTGGGTGGGTGTGGGGGGGGGGGTGGAGGACAGCCTAAGGATTTAAGGCCGTATGACTAGTGCTATCGTCACGGACTGTACAGATTAGGATTTAGTTTTTGCTCCCGGCAACAACAACAACCGCAACAAAAATCCCAAACCTCAGGATTTGAACCCGGGTTTGCCACATGAGAGCCCGGCGTTCTTAACCGCTGAGCCAGCCGCTCCTCAATACAAGCTATGGAACTAGCAGAGGACAGGAAACCATATCTAACCGCTCTCAGCAACACTTGACTACATAAGCCGTATGATAAAACATCCTCATCATCATCAGGTGCCTAGCCGACTGGCGTGGACGATCATGCCTCTCCATAATCCACGATCTCCTGCAGCATGTATCAGTTCGTGTGCCGACACACCTCCATGCCATGCAAACAAGACTGTCAAGCATTTTCTCTCGTTGTCTTTCTCTATCCCTCCTTCCACAGATCTTTCCAGTGGTCACGACATGTTCTATTTTCCATCTTCTCATAACATGGCCGAAAAATGATGACTGTCTGCTTCTGATGTCTGTGATGAGTTATCTTCGGGCTACCGCCTTTTTCAAAACCTCTTGGCTGCTTTTTTTGGCTGTCCAAGGTATTCTAAGCATTCTTCTGTAAAAAAAAAAAAAAAAACATCGCTGAGGCCTCAAGAAATTGTTTGACCTGCCTACCGGTTGTCCAGGATTCACAGCCATATGTTAAAACTGGATGTATGTAGCAAGCAAGAATTATTTTTCTAACTTTCAATGACAAGGATATATTGCACAAGAAGTTTTCCATTTCATAATATACAGTTGTTACCTGTCCTATTCTGTTTCTTATCTCAGTTTTGCATCTTTCAATTAATGTTATGCATGTTCCCAGATACTTAAATTTCTGTACTTGTCCCAAAATAACAACAATGATAAAACAAAAAGGTACAAATAACACATTTAATAATACAAAACCAAAAAAAAAAAAAAAAAAAAAGCCGCATCTCTACCAAAACTGTTTTTAAAACTACATTTAAGACGCAGACAGTCGTTTCTCTATAGTAAAAACAAGATGATAAAAATTATTAACGTGACAACTACACGGAAAGGCAATAGCTAATACCCCTCAAGGAACCACTCAAAAACATACACTGACGAGGAAGTATTCGACAGTGTCCTTCAGCCATTAATAACACTTCTCAATAACAGACAGTTTGAAAAATTAAAGCCGTTGTCAACAAATTACTTATTCCGGTTGATTCTACGCAGGTTTAAAAAAATGTCTTAACATCTAACAGAGGGGGTACAATGATGTTATCGCTAGGTATGCCCGGCTCTCTAGCGGAATTGGCTAAACCGAATTTCGCGGAGACCGGGTGACGTACTCCTTGTGGTCCGGGTTCAATCCCGGGGGTAGGCAGGAAAGCCACATCTTCTCCCAGATTTACGGTATTTACAATGGAATCAAGGCCAAAAGGTTGCGATATCCATAATACTGAGCCTAAGGGTAAGCAACTCATGTTGTTCATGGCTTCTGGATACTAAAACAAACATCGCTAGGTATCTAACGGGGTGGGGGGGGGGGGGGAATAATGTTATCACTAGGTATCTAACGGGAGGGGGGGGGGAGTGATGTTATCGCTAGGTATCTAACAGCGGGGATGATGATGATGTCATCGGCAGGTTTCTAACAGAGGGGAGAAATGATGTTATCGCTAGATATCTAACAGCGGGTATGATAAAGATGTCATCGCTAGGTATCTAACAGATGGGGAAAATGATGCTATCGCTAGGTATCTAACAGATGGGGAAAATGATGCTATCGCTAGGTATCTAACAGCGGGGATGATGATGATGTCATCGGCAGGTTTCTAACAGAGGGGAGAAATGATGTTATCGCTAGGTATCTAACAGCGGGTATGATAAAGATGTCATCGCTAGGTATCTAACAGATGGGGAAAATGATGCTATCGCTAGGTATCTAACAGATGGGGAAAATGATGCTATCGCTAGGTATCTAACAGCGGGGATAATGATGATGCCATCACTAGAACAGAGGGGGAAAATGATGTTATTGCTAGGTATCTAACAAAGGGGAGAAATGATGTTATCGCTAGGTATCTAACAGAGGGGGAAAATGATGTTATCGCTAGGTATCTAACAGCGGGGATGATGATGATGTCATCGCTAGGTATCTAACAGAGGGGATAAATGATGTTATCGCTAGGTATCTAACAGCGGGGATGATGATGTCATCGCTAGGTATCTAACAGAAAAGGGGGGGGGGGGAAATGATGTTATCGTTAGGTATCTAACAGAGGGGGAAATGACGTTATCGCTAGGTATCTAACAGAGGGGAAAAAATGATGTTATCGCTAGGTATCTAACAGAAGGAGGAAATGATGTTATCGCTAGGTTTCTAACAGAGGGGAGAAATGATGTTATCGCTAGGTATCTAACAGAGGGGAGAAATTATGTTATCGCTAGGTATCTGACAGAGGACAAAAATGATGCTATCGCTAGGTATCTAACAGAGGGGGAAAATGATGTTATCGTTAGGTATCTAACAGAGGGGGGGGGGAAATGATGTTATCGCTAGGTATCTAACAGAAAGGGGGTGGGGATGATATTATGGTTAGGTATCATTTTCTCATTGACTTATATCTGCCTTATATATGAACACTGCTCCCGCGAGTTCGGGACAGTAGTTAAGGCACAGCCGGGTGCCAAGCAGAATACTAGCAGGAGGCAGAGGGACATTCTGAAGTGTCGGGCAGACAAGAATGCCCTCAGAAAACAGTTCAAAGCCGCTACGGGCAGCGAACGGGAGGGGCTGTACGAAGTGTGGGTGCACTTAAAGAACAAACACAGTGCCCTCTGTCGCGCCGAGCGTTTCTGTAACAACAGACGAAGAACTAAAAGGGAGCGAGAGAAATTCTTTAGGGACCCGTATCAGTTTGCCCGAGGTCTATTCGAGCAACCGAAGTCTGGGACTCTGGTTGTCAGTCAGAAAGAACTTTAGCTACATCTAAGCAAGATGTACTCTGATAAGAAGAGGAGAGAGCCTCTTGATAACAATCCAGAGATCCTTAGCGGACTCAAACAGCCTTCGGTGCCGAAGGTACCATTTAAACTGGTACCTCCCTTTGGTCTGAGGTTGAGGACGTTGTGAAAAAAAGCCAGCGGCAAGTCTGCCCCAGGTCCGAACGGTGTTCCGTACGTTCTTTACAAGCGTTGCCCGAAAATCCTAAAAAATGCTTCACGTCTTGTTGAGACAAGCGTGGATCCGCAATCACATATGTCCAGAGTGGTCAAAGGCAAATGGGGTCTACATTCCCAAAGAGCAGGACTCGAAGAGTCTTTCCCAATTCAGGCCCATCTCGCTGTTGAATGTCGAGGGTAAGATATTCTTCTCAGTCATGGCTCGCCGGCTCACACAGTATCTGATGACTAACAAGTACATAGATACGAGTGTTCAGAAGGGTGGCATTCCAGGCGTTCCTGGGTGCCTTGAACACGCGACCATGATATGGGAGGCTATCCAGAGAGCCAAGCATGAGAGAACCAATTTGCACGTTATATGGTTGGACTTAGCCAACGCCTACGGGGCAGTCCCCCATAGGCTACTGTGGCGAGCCCTGCGCATGTTTCACGTACCGACACAGATCAGTCAAATGGTCGAGCAATATTTCTCTAAGTTCGCTTTGCGCTTCTCTACCTCGACGTTACCACGAGGTGGACTGAGTTGCAGATTGGGATAGCTATGGGGTGTACGATCTCACCTATACTGTTTGTCATGGCAATGCAGATCATGTTGGACGGGGCGGCCGGCTACGGACTGGGCCTTCAAATAGGGGATCACTGGTTGCCGCCACTGCGCGCATTTATGGATGACACCGACTATTATAACGGGCAGCGAGGAGTCTGCCCGCACGATCCTGAATAGATTGGACGCGGTGGTCCAATGGAGCGGTATGCAGTTCAAACCGCAGAAGTCGAGGAGTCTGTCAATCCATAAGGGCAAGGTGTCGGCGA
>CAJHNH020002819.1:0-72500 GCA_905116865.2 Candidula unifasciata
TTCATTTTTTTCGGGTCATAATTTACAAAAATTTACGAAGGGAAAAATTTGGGGGCAATGTTGCACTCCAAACTTGTAATTTTCTTCATAAAGGGGCCCTGGATACAGCAAGGGGGTCACCGGTGATTGCGGGAAGTTTCATAACAGAATTTAAAATTAGTTTAGCTGGGTTACATCATTGCACCCGGACATGTCCAAGGTGCTCAGATCCCCCCTAGATGAACCCAACGTCCGATGGCTAATATACCATTTCATGTGTTTAACAAGTTTTTGGGCTGTTGGTGTGGTCTTTTTTTTTTGCAGCCGTTTTTAATTCCAGTCGCCTTTCGGGCGGGTGATGTGATTCACTCCCCCCCCCCCCCAAAGTCCTTACCCCTTCCCATTTCTCTGAGGGTTTAATAATATCGCATGATCCATAGGTGCCTGTATGAAGCGATCCACCCAACCGTCACCCTTTTTCTTTTCCATCGACGCCTGGTGTCCCAAAAAAAACAAAAGGTGATTTTAGCCAGTGGATTTCTTTAATGATTCAAGCCTTTGTCTTCGCACGAACCTCCCTAAACCCCTCGGATCTACTTTTGAACTACAATTGGGGGTGGTGTGGTGGGGGTGGGGTAAAAAACAAAATGTGGGGGGAGGGGAGGGGGCAACGTCAGAGCAAAAAGCAGATTGTGTAGGTTCTAATCACACTTGGACTTGCCAGCAGGATACAGAATGAAATGCAAAATTTGATAATTTCCCGTTCAGTGTTTTGTTTTCCTTTTAAAACAATGGCCGGTTTTTGAGAGGCAGAATAAGTGCGTGAGGTTTCATTGTGAAAGTAAGGTAGATACTACAACATCTTGTTCGAGAATAGAGGGGGGACAGCACAGCATTTTCCACTTGCTGAAAACCAGTGGCACAAAGTGTCTTTGAACCAGTTTAAAAGCAGTTAAAAAAAGACTGCCCGTTGCAGAATGGCAAGCATCGCTTCAGATTACTGACTACTGATTAAGCAGTCCCGGGTAGTTAGCGTTCTTTGGATATTTTCTCCAAGGTCTGGAAAATGAGCATGCAGATAGACTGGCTGGTTATGCGCCAGTGGGTAGTGAATTTGTGCATGACAAGCTACATGTGGTCAAGGCCCTTTCGCTGCAAGTGAACAAAGCAGAAGCACGAGCAGAGCCTTATGGTCTAGAGAGAAGGTACAGCTGGGAGTGCTCTAGAGGATCTGGTCGATACTCTACACTCAAAGGAAAAGCAACACCAACATATAATCAGACTGCTTCTGGCACCATCAGAATTTGAACGCTGGCTGCTGAAGAGGACGGTGCGCTTACAGTAATGTCTCGAGTGCTGTGACGTCAGGTCTTAACCCCACACTCAACACTTCAAACGTTTAAGTGGTGTTCAGGAAACTTGTTTATGCAATCTTTTAGAGTTTGACAAGCTGCGCTAAGATGTTAAAACTCTATGCAATTTCAGTCCAATGTTACACACACCAGAAAGTCTTAAAATATTTGAAAACATAAACTGTCAGAACATTCATAGTGACTATTATTAACATTTGAGAGGGGGGGGGGGGCGCTGGAGAGGGGGTGAAACGAGTACGCGAAGGACAATTTTCACACCAGCAACGACCCTGGGGTGGCGCGGGGGAGGGGGGGGGGGAAACAGTAACCTGAAGGGTAGTTTTTACTCTGATAAGGAGAGGGGCCCCTTAGGCAACATAAACCTTGTTTAGATGTATAATAATAATAGAAATAATAATAGTAATTGTAGCAGTAGTTGCTGTTCTAAAAATGGTAGCAGTTGTAGAAGCAGCAGCAGCAGTGGCAACAGCCGGAGTAATAATAGTTGTTAAAAAAATAATGTGCAGAATGGCAAATAAACAATTATCATATTTAAAATTCTCAGAATAGCATGGACAAAGAAAAGAATAAATACTGACATTTCAAAAGATGTGAACATCAAGGAAGATTGGCAAATGAACAGCATCTTGTCTCGGAAACTAAAACATTCTGGTCATATCAAGCGCCATGGAGGATTGGAAAAATAATAGCAGAAGGCATGGTACCAGGAACGAGGGGCAGGGGCCTACCAGCACAAAGATGGGCACAGGATATAAGTGACTCCTTGAGTATGAAAGTACATGAGGCGGGAGAGCTGGCGAGAGACCGAGTTTCTTTCAGGCAGACCGTAATGAGAGCGATGTTTTGCAGTGAACCTGCTATATGATGGTGATGATATTAAAAAAATAATATGAAACGCATAAAAACAGAATTGCAATACATTATTACTGAGGTAGCTTAGCCAACTTAGAATTGTTTCTGCGGAAGGGGCGGGAGCCTAAACCTTCAGGTTTTGAAGCCTTACCGCAAACTGGTGCCCGACATATTTTGTGAGTTCTCCAACATTTGGTAGGTAATGTAGTCAACATCAGACTGGCAGCCTTTGCTTCTCCTGACATTTCCTTGTTAATAGATTTATATCGGATCAACCTGAGATCTAAAGTTAATTATAAGAAATTCGCTGCGAGAAGAAAGTAAAAGAAAAACAAAGCGCCCGTTTCATGCCATTAGGCGGATCCGGCATACAGTACTAGAACTATATTTTATTGAATAATCACTACTCTATATGTGATGTGGTTGAAATGAGTCAAAACGTAGACTTGAAGTTACGCTTTCAACTATCTTGAAATGATTCTGATTCAACTTGGAATGAACCTTGGTTTACACCGACTTCAACGTCTAGGGTTGACAACACACACTAACGCCACTCAGCTTCATTGTACAATCTGTCAGTTTATTCTGATCCATTTATTTCACTCGCGACACATTCGAACATTAACCATTTGCCCAACATAAAGACGACATCTTCGAGTACTACAACCGTCTTCTCTGACTTCTCATGATCGACTGACCACGAGGCTAGCTCGGGCTTCGCCTCGCTTACTCCACCGGCCACAAGTATCTCGTGCCGTAACTTGTAGCACGGACTTCCTGCTTGCCACAATTTACTTGTGGAGACCATGCAAAGCAGGGTCATCACAGTGGTCAACACCCCCCAGTCGCCTTTACTACCCAGGATTTTGCCTGGCATACATTATGGGCTGGGTTGACCTTTAAGCCAAGGTTATTTTTATAGAAAACAAAATCTGACTTGTCTTCTTCTTCTTCTTCTTCTTCTATTTCTTCTTCTTCTTCTTCTTCTTCTTCTTCTTCTTCTTCTTCTTCTTCTTCTTCTTCTTCTTCTTCTTCTATTTCTATTTCTATTTCTATTTCTATTTCTTCTTCTTCTTCTTCTTCTTCTTCTTCTTCTTCTTCTTCTTCTTCTTCTTCTTCGTTATTATCTTTCTTCTTCTCTTCTTCTTCTCTTCTTCTCCTTCTCCTTCCTCTTTTTTCTTCTTTCTCTTCTTCTTCTTTTCTTCTTCTCTGATGATTGTCGTATGCTCAGGTCAAATCATCTGGTGGGTTGCCTCTATAAACTCGTATGTCAGTAGCAGGTCCTTCATAGCTGGCGCTGCACATGTTGCTCTTGGGGCCATGTTTCTTTTCCTAGTTGTAGGTACAGTAGGGAGGTCTGCAAAATGTGCTCAGGTGTTTGTGGTTCTGTCTGACTGTGGGGACTGTACATTCTTTATTTTATGCATGTTGTTAGTTGAGCTTGCAGTGTCCTGATATTAGACGGAAAATTGTCTGTTGCTTTCTGTTGAATCTGCTGATTGGATAATTGGATGTTTACTGTTGGTTTGTTCTCTCCACAATTCTTTGTATTTGTCCCTTGTATAAATTTCTGGAAAAGATATAAAACCGAACGAAAAGTATATCAGCGACTTCACAATATAACAAACGCAAACAAAACATGAATGTTGCGGCTATGGAGCCTTCTTCTGCACATACATAGATTAAACAATGCTACACAAATACACAGTATCCCTTATCTTCGTATCTCGGGGCCTGGCCTGATGCTAATTGGAACCTGCAGCCTTCGGTTTCGAGTCGAGTGCCTAGATACTAGTAACTACTTCACCATGGCTCCCAGAGAGGAAAGTGTAGTGCCCCCACACTGAAAATCCCACACACTGAGGATCCCTCAGCTGTCATTTGTTTAGCCTAGCCCTAAATCTGCCTACCGTCATGCTTGCTTCCCCTCCCAAGCGCGGTAAAATGAACCAGGCCGGCAATCTACGAAATCTACGCTGGTGGCTATGTTCATCTTTCAATGTCTGACAAGCATTACGCATAAGTCGACTTACACACAGTAGAATGGATCAAAAGCCATCTCCTGACATCTTAGATATGCGCATTCTCCACCGGAACATGGATTTCTAACGTTGTCTTCTGATTCTTTCGATTTCTACTCTCCAGAGGCAGTGGGCAAATGTTGATAATCTGAAAATAGAACAAAGCGCCAAACAAGACAGACTCCGAGAGCAGTCTCGATGAAACAGAGCTCATACATTTTTTATGTTTGGCAACTAACGCCCTCAGAGGACTGGTAACAGAAGAGTTGTCACCCACTTTGAATCATCTCCCTTGATTATAATTTCGCTTTCAATTGATCCCAGGTAAAGTTGTCTGATCTCACGTTGTGTCAGCTTTTGTTGTACACAGGAGCTCGGCAACCAGGGGACTCAAGCGCCTTGAGCCTCCAAACATTCTGAGGGTGGAACATTTGCAAAAGTGCTAAGTGTTCCTCCTTACCATGCAAAGTTAAAGTTAATTGCATATCCTTCACATGACGTTGCAGAAGCAACCCCAGCATTGTTGTGTGTGCTGAATATTATCACGTGTTTAGTCCTTTTAAGGACGAAATTTTTTTGATATTTGAAGCCTCACCCTGGTTTTTGACAGAGGCCGCGATATAGGCAGGCCATAAATATGGCCAATTGTCTGAACGCGGTTTCTGGAACCTCTCCACGGCGATCCTCATCCACATGGTGGCACTTTGTGTCATCGAGTGTTTGTCGCTTGTGTGATGTTCTGGTGGGGTGGAAAGTCAGTCAGTCAGTTGTGTGTGCTTGTTGTGGTGTTAATAGGCAAATTTCACGTTCAGTAGTTTGCCACTGCTTACTGAAAGGTCAGCTCTCGGTACCACTGTCGAAGCTAACGCGAGACAAACCTTCTGTAGCTGGGATCGAACCCGGCACCCCGGCAGTACGAAGCGTGTAATTCGTAAGCCTAAGCCACAGACGAACCATACAAAGAAGATTTCTGTTTAAGTATTTGTTTATGTGTACCTTTACATTTCATATGATTTCAAACATACAACTTTAATTATGTGCATTTCAGTACATTATTATTATGCACTGAAACAAAGCTTTATTCTCCTTACATTTTTAAAAGAGCGGAAGCTCCCCGCCTTCCTTTTTGTTTTCTTTGCATCGGCAACCCCTGGTCGTATGTAACTAACAAAGATATCGCATTTTGTTTATTTTTATTTTATTTTCTATGATTGCGGATTATCATCTCAAGGATGAGAATAGAATCAAACGGTGGAAATCCCGGAAACCCTGTTCCCCCGTAGAGCCATCTGGCACAGTTATATCGGGGCAGTACTAAAAACAAACTGCAGTCCAGTTGGGTGGGTCTAACCCCCCCCCCCCCCCCCCCCCCCAAACTCCAATGTTTAAAAAACGGTTGACGTTGTTTTTATAGCACGAGAAATGCTGCACATAGAAGCATGCGGAAAAAAAAAAGGAAAGTTAAAGGACCCTTTTCCACGCCTCCAGGTGTATTGGTGGTATACGATTGGACTCACATTTTATAGACCAAATCGGCACTCGGTGTGTAAAGCAGTTAACGTCACGCCGGTCGCCTTTACTTCCTAGGACTAGGACTGGTAGCCTATCCACGAAAGGCTGGGTCGACCTGGGAGCCAAGACCAGGTAAAAAACAAAAAAAAAAAAAAAAAAAAAAAAAAAACAGTCTGGCTTCGTCAGGACACGAACGCATGACATTCCGATCCGCAGAGCAGGGCGGCTCCTAGATTTTAGAAAACACGGTGAAAATATAACGGTTAAAAGCGTTAGTTAGCACACGAAGATTTAAAGCACTCTGAAGTTAATTCTGAAATATTACTTGCGAGAACTGCTAACTGTTTTTTGGCCACGTTATGAGAAGAGAGAGACATTGGAGAACATCGTGACAACTGGAAAGATTAGTGGAAAAAAAAGGGATAGAGGCAGACCAAGAGATATGATGCTGAATGGGCTGAAACGAAGGCATGGAGGGATATAATCAAGAGAGCTGTTTCAGGCAACTAGGTATCGTGATCTGGTGGAGATGCACGAGCGCCTATGCCAGTTGTCAGGGCGCATGATGATGATGATGATGAAGAAGTGCTATCCTCAGCTGCACAAGACTTCAGAGGTTTTAAGTTGTGTGGCCTTTACCAATGCTCTAATTACAACTTCTTTGGAGTTAAAGATAAAAGTCGTGAGGATCGACTCCATTACACCAGGTTATATTCTACTTGGCTCAGTCTCTCTCCGTAGAATGTTTAGCTGCTGCCGAGAGCATTGCACAGAGTACGATCTCTGTAGCTTCAGTGACGATCCTATGATCTCCTTAAAATTGCACTTGTAAACTGAACAACGCAGCAGTGAAACGAACCTACGACCTTAGAGCATGAGGAAATCGGCTTAACCACTTCGCCACAAAAAACCCCCCAGCTTCTTTGGAGTGTGAAAAGGGTATGGGGGATATCTTAGTGGTTTCATGGTGCGACTATTGAAGTCAATGCCATGCGCTGCACTTACCGTAGATTAGATTGGAAACAAGGAGATGAACTTCCAAAATTTGTACCGTAATCGGGTTAACAAAAACACCACTGAATGCCCAGGAAGTTCTTTTTTATAAACACTTCTGCAAAAACAGACGCTCTATGAGACTGTCGACAAATTGCTGGCAGTAAAATATCCGCACCGGTCACGACAGTCGCTCTGAAAAAAATCTGGCCAGCATGCCAAAGGACATGACTCCGTATCCCTGTCTAGACTGTTGCACATGGGATGCAGCCTGGAGCTGGCAAGAAATGAACATTTCACTAAGGGGACAAGACGTTTCATTAACCAACACAGAACAGGCGTTATCTGTTGTTTTACACTTGTGGAGTTTTTGAGAAGGAGATCGGAGCAACTATGGATCTGCCCGGAGTGCTGTGATGATAATCCTTTCTAATCACTAATCACTCTTGAAGTCGCAGGGATGATAACTACCTGGTGTGTCCCGCCCGCCTAGAACTGCATCAAAGCTTGGCCCATAATTGCTCAACCGCCTATGCCAGTGATTCCAGTCACAAACTGAGTCATATACGCTGGATACTTCAAGTGAATGCCGTAGCCATACAATGTGTCCTCAGACTGCAAAACACGTACGATTTGATCTGGCAAACCATAAGTTGCATGCCTCCTTACACACACTGCGGGACCAGGCGTCAACGCGGAAAATCAACTTCATTCGACGAAAAGCTGGGCGATGAGTAGATTAAAACTTTTCCTGACCTCTCTCCACATGTCCTCGGCCAAGTTGCAGCCACGGCTATAGCAGACGCCTTATCCCAGGAACACAACAAAGAAAAATACATAACCCATTATTGCCATTATGATCGAATCTGAACCTCGGTCAATAACTGATAATCACAGCTCATAGTGCCGCCAGGAGTACTAAACTCAGTAACTCCGGCTGCAAACCGGACTTGCACAATCTTGCAACATCGTAACTGGAGGAGAAACGGCGACGAGAACGGTCAACTTAAGCCAAGTTCTCAACCGGCATACATTCCCATTCAATGTCGGAACAGGAAGTGACAAAAGACAAGGGGAAAACGACGACAGCTTGAATCACAATAACACTGGTAATGTGACTAATGCCATATGCGCATGAACACAGCAGCAATTCGAATAACGATGCCGTTCGAGAAACAACCACCCTGAGACGCACATAGTCCCTGACACATTTGTTTAATAGATCTCTAGACGTGAGTCGAGCGACGCGAATTCAACACTCACTTCAACAGCAAACTCAAACAATGAATTAACCAAACGAAAGCAACTCAGCACGCTTCCGCTTTATAAGTCTCTGGGGTAATAAGGCGGGATGGGAATTTTTTTTCTTTTTTGTAATCCACTCTGTCATTTTATTATGAAATTTGTTAAGGGTGTGGTGGCGTGTAGGGAATGACCTTACGGTCAAAGTTGAAAGGTTCTGTGAGTAAATTACTGTTTGAGTTCTATTAATTAGCATTTTCAGGATTTGGGGCTTTAAGTGAAATAGGACTTTCTGAAAGTGTTTTACTTAGCACTTAGTTAATCGCTGGAATACGCCATTAATTCGATTCGCTTCTTGATCAAACACCCTGTGTAGATGTGGACTGCCGTATTATCATATTGTCTGTCTAGTATACTTTTCAACCCACCCCCCCCCCCCCCCCCCCCCCCCCCCCCCCTCCCCAAGCTACTGAAAAGAACATACATACTCACAATTTTAACATTCTGCATCTTTGTAACGCAATAAGTGAAATTATTCAAATTTCACACAAGAATACCTTAGGGTTCTACAAATCGATTGACACGTTAGTATGGCGTATGACCTCCTCTTGCGTGGATAAGTGACTTGGCATCGGTTATGAATTGCAACTTTAATGACAGACTGTTAGTGTTGGTACCTCTGGTGGTCCTTACGTAACTGTCGTGTGTATGAGCTGTTGGAATTTGCCAGGACTGCTGCCTATTTGACCTCTCACATAAGCCATTGATTGACATTTTGTGTGGTTTTCACTAGCACATGGATTGAGCAATTATGGAGTGACAAGTTTGCGATGAAGTTGTATTCCCGACTAATAAACATGACAGTGTACACAGGAACTGATAAAGACAAGTCGAAACGTTCGTTTGTCTTTGTTTGCGTATTTTCTTTCGATCCGTTAATCTTCTTCTACTTCAGGTTCAACGGCTGTAAACTCCGACGGAAAGTTTTGGTTGTTCGTTTACTTTTGGACTCTAGTCCTGTTCCAGAACCTGAGTGTTGGATGTACAACCATTTCACAGGTCTGACTCATTTGTATGCAGACTGTTGGTTCCTTGCCTCTCAGGCAGATGTACTACGACTTCGAAGGAAGCTCCCAATTAGTCGACTCTTACGACATGCTTTTGGGCAGGCAGGGGGTCTGTTCTTGTTTTCCCTCCACAATGGGGCCCCGGAACCCACACGGGTGTCTCCATTAATGATTTCAGTCACCGTGTGTATTGTATTCATTCACTTTTTATAATTAACATAGCCATGTAATGTAGTCACCCACCATAATCATTGGCTGTCGGGAAAGAAAAGGAATCACTCGAAAGCTGCAGACAGAATATAACACCTAACATGGAACAAAAACATCCACATACAACAATAGATACAGCAGACAGTTTGACATGTCTACAGTGTTTTACATCCACCACAGCGTAGACGTAAAACCAGAGCGACAACCTTAACACCTGCAGTGTTGTCGCCTCGAGCCGACCCGCCATCGCCGTGAACGCACTTTGTACCTACTCATAGTAAACTAACGTATCGCACACTTACTATTTGGGGGGGGGGGGGGGGGGGGGGTAAGGGGGGGGGGGGGGGTTGAAAGTCTAAGAGGGTGAATCATGCATTCAAGAAGTAATATAACCCATTACAGAAGTCTTGTCCAACTATAAAAATCAGAAACTCAGTAGCCATTCGGTGATTCGGTGTAAGTTGTTAAAATTTGGCATTCAGCCTGCAATAATCCCGTGCTTCTAAAAATTTGTTCTAAATGTAAACAAACATCTAGTTTTCATTTTGCCATATTTGCGGTTTATGGGGATTGGGGAAGGGGGGGGGGGGGGGGAACAGACACCGATCCGAAGCAAACAGTCAGCATGTTTACAGTTAACTGAGTAATGTGAACATTTGAAAACGTCGAATTGCACGCCTTTCATAGGCATTACACTCTTAAGTGATCATCTCCAGTGTAGCCTCCTATAAATTAGATAAATAAAATGGTTCATTGTATACTGGATAGGCTATCAAAATAATCACCACGCATCGATGCACACGAATTACTGTATACCTTTAAGCTATACAGTAATTTGCACAGAAATTATACAGTAATTTGCGCAGTTTTTGCTATTTTTAGGGGTACATAAATTTGTCCATAAACAAATATCAAAGAAAATTGCCGTTTTAAGAAAACAGTAGCATCTGTGCAATTGTGAATTGTAAAATCACAAGGACATGAAAAACATAAGGTCACATGCAAATGGTTCTTGTTGATCAGTACAGGAATTTTTGAGATATTTGTTAAAGTAAGAGGGCCGAACTTTTGAAACGCACTGTTGTGGGAGGATGTTTCATTTACTCACTTTCTAACAAGGAGTTCTGAAAAGTATACTTTGACAGTAACAAACAGCAAACGGCTCTGTAAGTTAGGATATGAACTACACGAAAACAAAAGATGATATATCTCAGACGTGATGTAACAGCATTCTGACACAGAAAGAGTTTAAAACGAGGGTACACATGCACCGCTAGTCATTGAAACACGTTTCACTATGAGCGTAAATAAGAACAGAATACAGAATGGACATTAAAAAATGGTAGAACACAATTATCACGATCGCCCACATGTCAATGTTTGTTTCTAGCATCAAATATTCATGATCTCTACTGCATAGATACACCCTCATCCATCAGACTCGCGTGGTGCCCTGAGCCATTTTAGGATTATCAACATTTGCTTTTTGTCTCTGGAGAGATGAAATCAAACGAATGTGTTGCCATCTGCCTGCATGTATGATTAAATGAATCAAGAATGTGACATACCTGCACTCGGTACATTCCCTTACGTGCTCCGTCTTCTTCCTCAGTAGCCAACGAAGAGTCGGTATGCTAATAGTATCAACCTGATTAAAAGTCCGCCTATGTTTTCCTATCAGTGTTGAAAAATTTCAAGAACTTTTGCTCCCCCCCCCCCCCTTTTCCCGGATCGAAATAATATCTCAGTGTATGGATTAGGCATAAAAGAATCTGCTGCCTGTGATTGTGGAGCAGAAAGACAGACCCCTGAGCATATACTGCAGCACTGCCCTAACCTTTCCCAGCAAAGACTGTGGATCTGGCCCAGGGGAGCCACATTGCAAGAGACGCTATGGGGGACCAGTGGCGACCTTAAACGCACAATCCTATTTGTGACCCAGACGGGACTTAATGTTTAGCATGACTGATGTCGAACACAGAAGAAGAAGAAGAAGAAGAAGAAGAAGAAGAAGAAGAAGAAGAAGAAGAAGAAGAAGAAGAAGAAGAAGAAGAAGAAGAAGAAGAAGAAGAAGAAGAAGAAGAAGAAGAAGAAGAAGAAGAAGAAGAAGTGTATGGATGCTCGGTTTGTCCTGCTGTAGTGGCCACTTGATCCCAGAGATCGTGTGCCCCCCCTCCCACCCCCTCACTCCCTGCTGCATCATTCTCAACAGATTGTAATGATCAGTTTCTTGTTCCAAATTGTACCCACATGCCCCCATCTTTGTTTTAGTATCCAGAAGCCATGAGTTGTTAACCCCTAGGCTCGGTATTATGGATATCGCAATCATTCAGTCTTGATTCCATTGTAAATACCGTAAATCTGGGATAAATGTGGCTTTTCTGCCTACCCCCGGGAGTGAACCCGGACCACAAGGAATTCGTCACCCGGTCACCGCGCAATCCGGTTTAGCCAACTACGTTAGAGAGCCGGGCACATGATCCCATAAGGTCTTAAGCGTGAACAACTGATCAACATCATACTACATGGGTAGTAGTAACCTATACGTGCTCCGTTCTTCTTCTAACTCAAGTATTAGTCCGAAGAAGCTCAGCATAGTGCACAGGCTCTGTAGTAGCAGCGAGGATCTGAAATACTTAAAGTAGATTTTTAACTCCAAATTTTGCCCAATCAGCGCCGTTAGACCACTCTTTTCGATTTCCAACTGCCAAGGAATTTTTTACACACTGGCCTCCGATCTCACTACCCAGAGACCAGGGGAAATTACTAGAAGTCCGCGTGAAAAATTCCCAGCCCTCACCTGGGATTGAACCCGGAACCTCTAGCAATCGAGGCGGACACCATACCTCGAGATCACACAGTTCATATGTGTGAACAATGAATAGAGAACAGGACGATGTAACACTCTTGGCAAAGCTGGCGAGGACACTTTGAGACACGGTTCAATGAACAAGGAAGGCTAGCCTAGTCAACAAATTCGTTAAAGAAGTCGGATGTATGGGACCAAATGTATAAATATCGCAACTTTGCTGTCAACAAATGCATGGCAATTACTCCACAAATTTCATTGAAAAGTGGACTACATCTGTCTGCTAGGCAAACTCAAATCCTGGAACAAAGCCAAAGTTCAGAAATGGACGAACAACCATAACTTTATGCCAGAGTTTACAGCCAGTTTACAACGCAATGAACAGACTCCCAAACTAAAGATTATCCAATATCCCTCTCCCTAAAAAGTATAGGGAATCATTTGTAAACCGAACGACGCTGCTCCTGAAACGAACCAACGATTTTCAGAGCGCGAGACAGACAGCTTAATCACTTAGCTACATAAACAAACTTAACACTCCCTTTCTCCCTCCACCCCTTTGCTCACCCATGTTGCCAACGAAAAAAAATAGATAAGTGACTTTGTGTATCGTGTAGTATTGTTTCATTTGTATGTGCTGATGAAGGCTCAAAAGCCGCAACGTACACGTTCTGTTCGTATTTGTTATATTGTGAAGCTTGCTAATATACTTTTCGTTCGGGTTTTATATCTTTTCAACGAAAATAAAGAAACACTTTTGTCTAATTCTTTTCTCCTTATTTCTTTAAAATATCTGTGTATTTTATCTGAGTATCGTGAACACTGCTACTGCAGTTGTGGGAAATCAATAGCGGTGCAGAAAAAAAAAAAAAAAAACCAAAGCAATAAAAATAACAGCACACGTTGGAATCAATTGACCAGTTCATGCACGCACTAACAGATTCACGGTAATCAATTTTAGATTGCAAATAGCATCATTTCGGCAGACTTCATTGAATTGTGGCGCTGGTAATTAGGAAGCTGTTTCTTTTAACCCGTTACTTCGCATATCCTGGCACTGGCTAATATAAACTTGCGCGGGCTTTTCATTTCTGCAGAAGAGAGTGCGGGTGTCTTTTGTGATGTTGGGCGTGTTATTGAGGTAAACAAACAGCAAATTACCACTAGTTGCTGTTGTTAGCCCTTTTCGCAACTAGCTGGCGCATAATGAAGCGAGGATGTTTTATTGCATTATGAGACTGAGTCGTTAACAAGTAATTGATGAAAAACAGACTAATATGGCATGGGGAGTAATTGACACTTGTATACACGAATGTCGTGTGGCCAGATTTTTGTCAGTGCTTCTGTCGTGACCGCTGCGGATATTTTACTGCCAGCAATTTGCCGACAGTCTCATGGAGCGTCTGTTCTGCAGAAGTGTTTATAAAAAGGAACTTCCGGGGCATCCAGTGGTGTTTTTGTTAACCCGATTATGGTACCAATTTTGGAAGTTCATTTCCTTGTTTCTAATCTAATCTAATCTAATCTTATCTAATATAATCTAGTCTAATCTAATATAATTCAGCCCAGTCTAATCTAATCAAATCTATTCTAATCTTATTTCGTCTAATCTATCTATCTATCTATCTATCTATCTATCTATCTATCTATCTATCTATCTATCTATCTATCTATCTATCTATCTATCTATCTATCTATCTATCTATCTATCTATCTATCTATCTATCTATCTATCTATCTATCTATCTATCTATCTATCTATCTATCTATCTATCTATCTATCTATCTATCTATCTATCTATCTATCTATCTATCTATCTATCTATCTATCTATCTATCTATCTATCTATCTATCTATCTATCTATCTATCTATCTATCTATCTATCTATCTATCTATCTATCTATCTATCTATCTATCTATCTATCTATCTATCTATCTATCTATCTATCTATCTATCTATCTATCTATCTATCTATCTATCTATCTATCTATCTATCTATCTATCTATCTATCTATCTATCTATCTATCTATCTATCTATCTATCTATCTATCTATCTATCTATCTATCTATCTATCTATCTATCTATCTATCTATCTATCTATCTATCTATCTATCTATCTATCTATCTATCTATCTATCTATCTATCTATCTATCTATCTATCTATCTATCTATCTATCTATCTATCTATCTATCTATCTATCTATCTATCTATCTATCTATCTATCTATCTATCTATCTATCTATCTATCTATCTATCTATCTATCTATCTATCTATCTATCTATCTATCTATCTATCTATCTATCTATCTATCTATCTATCTATCTATCTATCTATCTATCTATCTATCTATCTATCTATCTATCTATCTATCTATCTATCTATCTATCTATCTATCTATCTATCTATCTATCTATCTATCTATCTATCTATCTATCTATCTATCTATCTATCTATCTATCTATCTATCTATCTATCTATCTGTCCCCCAAATTGGCATACGCATGCAAAATATTCTTCTTTGATCCTCTAGCTATTCTCCGAACACAGATTTAGAAAAGCAGCACCATAAGCCGTTAGTTGAGGTTACAGCTTCAGTGAACATATTTGACCAAAACATCCATGATATATCTGGTTGCCTCACTGAACATATTTGACCAAAACATCCATGATATATCTGGTTGCTTCACGGAACATATTTGACCAAAACATCCATGATATATCTGGTTGCTTCACTGAACATATTTGACCAAAACAGCCATGATATATCTGGTTGCTTCACTGAACATATTTGACCAAAACATCCATGATATATCTGGTTGCCTTATCCTTGCGTTTTTTTTTCTCACTAAATTCACTAGCTGCAGTAACATGTCCCCATAAGATGCTCCAGAATAATTATGTGTGATTGTCTCATTTCTGTAATCAATTTCTTGTTTAGATTTTTTCTTCGACGAAACGTTTTGTTATTATTATCTTTTACTGTATTGCCATGTATCTTTTCTTTTGTTGCGGCAACACAAATATGTAATTGTGAATGGTTTCAAAAGGACAATCGAGGCATTAGAACTGCCGGAATCTTATTAGTATATCATTGTCAAAACACACACACTCACACTCACACAGACACACACACTCACACACACACTCACACACACACAAACTCACACACATACACTCACACTCACACACACTCACACACACACGCACATACACACTCACACACACTCACACACACACTCACACACTTACACACACACTCACACACACTCACACACACACTCACACACACACACACTCACACACACACACACGCACACACACACACACACACTCACACACACACTCTCACACTTACACTTACACACACACACACACTTACACACACACACTCTCTCACACACACATACTCACAAATGAGAGAAAATATTGACATTCTTCAAAATATTAATATAGATGAGGAATGGCTCATAATCGCTACCTTCTTCTTGTTTCTTCTTTTGTCCTCTCACTGCTACCAGGTTGTATGTAGCCCAGTGTCGGGGTGTTTGAATTTGTCTTTTTCTTCCCGGGTGGCTTGAGTGATGGATTTGTTCATATTTGTGCAAGTTTCAGCTACACCATTCATCCATATTTTCCTTGGTCTTCCTCTCGCCTTCCACCCAGATGTTCTATTCTAAAAATTCTCAAATGCAATCTGGTCTGGCTGCATTCTCACCAGATGGTTGAACCATTTCATTCTTTGCCTGCAAATATAATCCAGACATGGTCTTATTTCAACTTTCTTTCTAATGATGGTATTCGTAAGCCTGCCTTGACTAGTGTTTCTTAAGTATATTTCTGGGAAACTGAAATATTCTGGGTTAGTTTAATCACTAGAATTGTTTGGACAGAACAGTAATGAGGAGTATGGTTCCTGATAGAAGAGGACCCTCGTAAGGGATCCGGGGCTCCATTGTGACGTTTTTTAAAAACTAAAAGGTAAAGGACCCTTGTCCACGCCTTTCAGGACTATTAGGTATATAGGGCTAGACTTGTATTTTATAGACCAACGGCACTTGGTGAGTGATGTGGTCACCATCATGTCGGTCGCCTTTACTTCCCAGGACTGTACTTGGTACCCACTCAAGGTTGGGTTGACCTGGAAGCCAAGGTCATTTTTGAAAAAAATCCTGCCCCTGCCAGGAACCGAACCTACGACTTTTCGATCCGCAGGCCAGCGTCTCGCCCCTAGACCACGGCGGCTCTCTTCCACTGTGATGGGGGCAGAAAGAATAAACACACTATGCCCCTTGCAAACATGACGTAAAAGCCGACAAATTAGAGGTGTTTTCTTCAGAGTCGGAGTGCATCTACCTGAGAGGCAAAGAACATACAGTCTGCACACAAATAAGCCAGATATGTAAAACGGATGTGGGCGCACAACTCATGTTCTGGGGAAAGGATTAAAGTCCAGTTCTGGGTGAAAAACCAGAATTTTCCGCAGGAGTTTACAGCCGGCCAACACTAAGAAGAAAAAGAAGAATACGAAAAAGAGATGCTATAATGGTTTGGAGTGAACCGTAGTGAGTAAAATGACCATAATATCATGAACTGTAAGCGGGACTTCCCGCTAATATTTTGAACCAAAAAATGGGACAGTCCACTAACAGCTGACAATGGGACATCCGAAGTAGGCCAGTTTACCACCCCCCCCCCCCAAATCCCCCTTCTCCCCCCCCCCCCCACACACACATATATCCTTTTATCCCGAGGTCACATGGGCGAACGGGTTAATTAATCACTCGTCAATAGTATTAAAACCCAAACCATTGCAAGAATTAAACATAGCAATATGCTCTTTGACTGCAATGGACAACACAAAACACACACACACACACACACACACACACACACACACACACACACACTTACACACACGCTACAATGAAAATTATTGTCAACACATTTCAGGCATTGAGACTATTAAAAATGTGAAATTAAAAACAAAAATTTCTACAGATATAAACAGAGGTTAAGTTTAAGTTAGTCTTCCCAAACAAAGTAGGTCACATTTCACTCACAAGTTTTTTAGACAGGTTACGGGTGTGTCCCGATCTGTTGTTTCCTTTCTGGGTCGTCTTGCATTTACGATTTTATTCAGAGAAAGAGAATGCCTGTGACATAGGTTGCAGCCCTCTCTGGGGAGGGGGCGGGAAGGGGGATGTGTTAAACACAATTTCTCCATGGCGTTCTGAAATATACAACACGCGATACCAAGGACACGTGGCTCAATGGCTAACAATCATAAGTGAGCTAGTTTGTATAGGGGCGGGATCTGGGGAACGAAACACTACTTTTTTCCCTTTTCAAACTTTTTTGTAGGTAATTTAAAAAAAAAACGTGACGAAAGGCGGTGTTTGTGTGTGTGTGTGTGGGGGGGGGGGGTAGTACCAACAAGTCCGATGGTGCAACAAATAGGACTGTCCCTATGAAAACGGGACGACTGGTCACTCTAGTTAGTAGAGGCAGGAGTCGACCACTACAAAAGGGGGAGGACCACGGCCAGCTTCAGCAGTACTGCCGGAGCTGGCCGTGTCAAGGATACACTAAACACAGAAGTTCACGTGGAGTGGCGTTGGCAGAGGTTTTCCGGCGACTCATAATGGAAACGAGGCTCTACAAAGTACTTTCCATGTGATAATGATGTCTGTCCATGGTATGTTTTGAATTCCATTTTTCCATTTCCATTACGCGGTATCAAGGAGTAAATTCGTCATTTTCTTTTTTGTTATGTCGGGAAATCTGAGATTTTGTGGGAATTCCCCGGGAAAGTCCAGTAGTGTAGGCGTGTTATAGTGTGAAATAAACACCGACGAACTTTAACCGTACCCCCCCCCCCTCCCTTTTTTCCCTTCTTTTCCTTATAATATTGCACTTTCGCTGTAACTCCCCGCGAATTCTCGAAATCCCCAAGATGGAGTGAACAAAAAGAAAAGTGCCGTAAATTCATATAGTACACCAGTCGTTGCCCGGGACTGAAATAATTAACTCAGATGTTTCACGTCTGTGCAACAGTGTATAATCTACGTAACTTTCTTGTTCTTATTATGAATAAAATAGGCGCATTCGAAACTAGCGCGTAACAGAAATTACAAACTGCCCTCCATCAATGTAAGGAGAGCGAGAGAGAGAATACATATGTTAGTGAATGTTTGTACATGTTTATGAGTGTAATGACTATGATTGCAACCAATCAGTGTCTTTAATTCTAACCAGTCATTATCAGCATCATCATCATTATCATCATCATCATCATCACTATCATCACCATTATCATCATTATCAAGTGCCTTGCCGACTGGCGTGGACGATCATGCCTCTTTACACCTGCGATTTCCAACAGTAGGTTTCAATACATTTGCTGATACCACTTCATGCTATGACAAAGGACTGCAAAGAATCTTCTTATCATCAAATGAAGAAAAAAAAAAACAATGGGGAAAAAAAAACACCTGCTAAGCCTTAGACCAGCAAGTCACGACACTGGACACATACAACATTTATAGACATACTGTATTACATTTGAAATCCGCAGACAAACTTTTCACTCGATTTATTACAGACATTATCAGTAAGTACAATTGCAGTAGCATTACTCATCATTAGGATCGGGTTGTTCTTTTGTTGTAATGTACACAAGTTAGTAGTGTTTGAAGATAATCGACTCCGCTGCACCGGGGTTTATCCCATGTTGTTTGGCCACTTTCCGGAGAAGTGTAGATAAAGATCTCCTTGAAAAAGGGATTAAACTTTCTGCCTCATGCTCTGAAAGATCATGGGTTCAATGTCAGGCTCGGCCTATGGGCTCACCGGGGCAGATCTTCGTGTCTTCTTGAGGTTCATCATGGAGCTGCGGAGTTTCGTGATTCTATAACGCTCTTTGTGTAGTGTTCACATTTTCTCAGTTAGTAATTATTTACAACATATACATATACGTCTGCGTTCTCGTAACTAGAGATTGCAACCAGCTGAAGAAGCAATGTAGGCTGTAAGTATTTTTGGACATGTTATGGGAAGGATTAGACTCGAGTACTTAACAGTTGACAAGGCTGATATTGAAAAAAAAAAAAAAAAGTAAAGAGACTACAAAGAGATGACACCATAGATGGCTAGGCCACATAACTGTGCCAAAAGAAGAGCACTAACCTGGTCTACATTGTGGGTGATCGAGTGATGGTAAATATTTAATTGTGAATTTCATTTATACTTTTTGATTTAACTCAATATAGTCACAGACCACTTTGAGTGGGACGAATTCTGATACAGCGTAGATGAGGCTGGCACATCTGATAATTAAAATACACCCTGTTTGATATCATTGTAATAAAAGCATGTTTGTGTTCATACTTCGTCTTCTTCGTGTTCACCGGTTGTATACTCTAGTGGAAAGTTCTGGTTGTTTGTCCACTTCTAGAATTTACTCTACTTCCAGAAAGTGAGTTTAGCATTTAACAGATATAGCTTATTTGTATGCAGACTATTGGTTCAGCACATCTCAGGCAAATGCACGCCAACTTCAAAGGAAACACTCCCATAGTGTTGGAGGCTGTGGCTTTATTCTTCTTTTGTCCCCCTCTACAATGGGGTCCCTGAACCCACACCGTTCCTACAGAATAGCACATAGGCAGTTTGACATCAGTGTTCGGAACTGAACTAAACATAGCAATAGAATACAAAGGCATTAAACAGGCATCTGAGTTTAAATATCTGGGAACTACATTTACCGAAGATGGGAATTTGGATATAGAAATTAACATTAGATGCAGTAAAGCAAACCAAGTATTGGGACAGCTAGCTCCCCTCTTACAGCATAAGACAATCCCAATCAGCACAAAGAGACATCTTATTCAAAGCATATTTATTCCAACTCTGTGCTACCAGTGCCAGACATGGTCACTCACAACAAACCATAAAAGAAAATTAGTAACCACGGAAATGAGATGTCTGAGAAGGGCTGTAGGAGTGACCATAAGAGACAAGATCAGGAATGAGATCATAAGAGAACAAGTCGGCACAGAACCAATTCTGGATTACATACAAAGACAGCAAGTGAAATGGTTTGCCCACTTAGAGAGAATGCCTTGTGACACCATACCATACAAAGCATACATGGAAAGAGAAGAAGGACGTAGAGCACGGTATGAACCAAGAACAAGATGAAAGAATAACATCAGAGAAACTCTACAACAGCACGATGTGCCTATGGTCGAGGCAGCCAGAAGAGCTAGAAACAGAACCTTATATCTCCCTCGACACCCACAGCGGTAAAAGAGGAAGTGAAGAAGAAGAAGAAGAAGAAGTTCGGAACTGAACCCACACTGTTCCCACAGAATAGCACACAGGCTGTTTGACATCGGTGTTCAGAATTGAACCTACACTGTTCCTACATAATAGTACATAGGCAGTTTTATATCAGTGTTCGGAAACCAGCAGTTGTTTAGTGGTTAGCACGCTTCTTGCTAGCCTGTGGGTATAGGTCGAATCCCCGTCTGGGATGATTTTTAAAACAATGACCTGAACTCCAAGGTTGACTCAGTCCTTGATTGGTACCAGGTCCCTACTGGAAAGTAACGATCAGTAAACTTCTTTTTCTTCTCCTTCGCGTTCACCAGCTGTAAACACCGGCGGAAAGTTCTGGTTGTTTGTCCACTTCTGGACTGCAGTCCTATTCCAGAACCGTGAGTGTTGCGTGTGCATCAGTTTTACAGATCTGACTCATTTGCATGCAGACTGCTGGTTCCTTGCCTCTCAGGCAGATGCACTCCAACTTCGGAGGTAAGACTACCAGACTACCAGACGGGTAGAATCAGTAAACTGATACCGATCATTTCAAGCACTGAATGGTCTATACCATTTTGGGGCATGAATTTTCTACTATAACTTCTTGAGGTGTGAACGTGCGTCCTTTACTTTCTTTATACATGCACATTCTGTTTAAAGCAGTCGCCATTTTCATACGAAGGTCCAAAGAATTTCCAGGCTTCTTGACCTCTTGATAAAACACTAGTCTGACATTATTGTTCCAGTTCATTTTCGTGTCGTCTCTTCATGTAGACTTTTGTGTTTTTTCTTATATGTTTGTCTACCGCCTTTTCCGTCTAGTTATGACATTAGATGACATATTATATTTATTATAATATTCTGCAATAAATATTTTTTTTTTTTACTGACATCTTCTTGTTGAAAAATTGACATGAAACGGAATCACAATAAAACCACATTAGGCGGTGAGCTTGCCTCTCATTTGATTCGCTATCTTTGAATGTAATTTAGAATTGTTTCTGTGCCGACTTTATCTCGTATGACCTTATTCATGATTGTATCTCTTCTGGTCACTCAAGTGTAATAGGTGGATATAAAAGGGTCAATCAGAAAGTAATGATGCACATTAATTTTTGCCGTGGACTGCAACATGTATGATATCCACCGACAACATAAATCATTCTGTCCTGTACACATCACAATTTTCTATATAATCCATATTAACTTCAATGACCCACGCCAAAGCCATACAAGGCTATGTACGACTTGGCTGTGTAAGTTATTTCCGTTTCCTGTAGAAGTGTCTTCACAGCATGAATAATATCGTCATGCCCGTCTCATCGCTATCTGACGTTTTATGTCTTTGAATCCAGCGACCAACGGCGCTCTTATCGACTACACAGCTTCTATGCAGGACACATGTTTTTGATTATTCAGCACAATTTCTTTTCCAGCATCCAGACACTGTACAGTCATTCGCTGTTTGTAAAGCACATTGTCTTCGACCCTAATTTCAACGTATTAGAACAACCGAATATGTTGCTTTATGGTACATACAATACTAAGTCAAGTAAATTAAGTAAAGGACCATTTTTCACACCTTCAGGCCTATTGGGCACATAGGACTAGACCTATATTTTATAGACCATTCGGCACTAGGTGGATGATGTGGTCAGCATCACCAGGCCGCCTTTACTTCACAGGACTATACCTGGTACTCACCTTAGCTGGGTCGATTTGGGAGCCAAGGTTATTTTTCAAAAAAGTCCGGTTCCATCAGAACACAGTACTGACTTTCATATCTGAAGCGTACACAGCTTTATTGTTCTCTCTTTATTAATAGCTAGGAACAACTGCAGGACCTTACTTTCTGAAAGCCGCTCGTATGTAATAAACATATTTGTCTTTCCTAGTTTGACGTATCAACACACGGATGTGAGTCGTGGATTATCTCCCAGTCCTTTTAAGAAAGAAAATAGGGACTTTTGAGCTGAAATGCTGTAGAAAGATTTTAAGAATATCTTGGACAAAGAAGAGGAGAAATCTCACAATTTAAAAGATCAGAAACATTAAGGAAGATTGGCTTATAAACAGCATCTTGTCTCGGAAGCTGAAATATTTTGGTCACATCAAGCGGCATGGCAGATTGGAAAAAATAATAGCAGAAGGCACGGTACTAGAAAGGAGAGACAGGGTTCACCATAAAGATTGGCACAGCATATAAGTGACTCCTTGAGTATGAAATTTCACGAGGCTCGAGAGTTGAGAGACTGAGTTTCTTTTAGACAGACCGTGATGAGAGCGACGTTCTGCAAAGAACCTGCTGCATGATGATAATGTGTTTGACGTATTTAATCAAAACAGCAGTTTAGTTTCTAGTAAATAAAAGCTTATCGTCAATGAATGTCCCCTGTGTGTTAAAGTCTCCTCACATAGATCGCACTGGGAGAATCTCGGCACTGTGTATGAAATCTATAGCGCCGATGTGTGTAAATCAGTATCAGGTATGCTAAAAATAATATGTTGATATCAAGAGTTCACAACTTTGAATTCTACGCTAGGTACAATTTATAAGATCAGCTCTTTTTTATGTTATTTCCATTGACCAAAGAATCCGCAACTTGTGCATCGTTCTCCAAATTACCGTCATGTCTAAGTCGCTAGACGGCCTCTCCACTACCAGTGATAAAGAGAAAGGAAAGTGTACCATAATTTTGTTGTGTTTTGTCATGTAGATCCATATAGTCTTCATTGTTAATGTGACTAAAAATTAACAGCTAAGATTTGATCTTTAAGCCACTCTGCCAGCAAAATCTGAACTCAAATGTTCTCTTTACATATACAATGTGCAAAGCACTCTAGTCGTTCTCTCAGCCCCAGTTTTAACTGTGACCTGTCCGTCTAGAATTCCCACATACTAGTTTGGGCTCAATTTTATTAACACTCTAACTGTCAATATATTCTACAACATAACCACAAAAACTGTCATTAAAACATTCCGTTTCGCCCCAGGTCCTCCAAATTATGAACTGCTCGAAGTTGCTGACATCGTTAAAACTTTTCCCGATAAGGACTGACCAATTGAAGTTGGTAGACACATCCTGGACATGAAAGCTGCCCGGTGAGCGGCGTAGCTGATAGTTAGGGGATTTATTGGTGACGGTTTGATTGGAACCGACGGATGTATGTTCAGTTCATCGCGGGCAGCCGATTTCAGGAGATCAAGGTTGTCAGAAAACCTGGACATGAGACTTGAGCAGAGAGAGGAAGGTGACAGAGAGGACAGTGAAGAGATTGTGGACAGGGAAGTCGCTAAAGAAGAAGTCATGTCCATGCTAGCAGCATATGAAGCTACTAAACTGGGAGGTAAATTTGAGGCAAAGTGTGCAGCAAAAGAAGGAAGGGAGGGTTGTAGAACTTGGGGTGGAGGAAGAATGTTGGAGGGAGATTTATAATCTGGTGATATTAGGCTCTCGATGGAGAATGAATGTTTAGTAGGGGTGGCAGAAGAGGTAATGTATGACTGCAGTCTTGAGGAAGCGGCCATTGAATGATGCAAGCGAGCACGAAATGCAGCTTCCTCAAAATAATTGTTTGTGTCCATGGGAGGCGTCGACTTCATGACCATTAGCTCCTGGGAAGGCTGCGCAGCAGCCTGCATTTGTAGCTGAAGCTGACGAAGTTTGAATCTCTTCCTCCGCCGAAGGAAACTACCATTCTCGAACATATCTCCACACATTGGATGTAATGCCCAGTAGGATCCCTTGCCTGGTCTGTCAGGTCGCCTAGGAATTTTGATGAAACAGTCATTAAAAGACAAATTGTGCCTAAGAGAGTTTTGCCACCGCTGCGTGTTTTTGCGGTAGAATGGAAAATTGTCCATGATAAATTTATAAATGTCGCTCAAGGGTAACATTTTCTCGCCAGAACTCTGTATTGCCATTGCTGTCAGAGCAATATAAGAATAAGGCGGTTTCTGTTCATCGTATGTGTTTCTTCCTGGGCGAGGCATTCTTTTGAAGCGAGGATGACTAACCTATGTTGTACTGTTTTTTAAATCAAGATCCTGTTGACAGCATGAAGCAAAATCTGGCCGGAAATCTTTAACATTGGAATGTTTATTTTTTCAATAAGAAGTTCGGTATCTGACTTATCCAGCTAGCAATATCTGTAAAAAAAAGAAAAAAGAATTAGTGTTAGAACAAAACTATATTTGATCGTGATTGTAAACACTGACATCTATATTATAATAATTACAATATATTAAAAATAATTACAATATATTAAAAATAATTACAATATATGAAAAATACAGTGGAACCTCGCTTAACGAGCATAATTCGTTCCAGAATCATACTCGTTAAGCGAAACACTCGTTATGCGAAATAATTTTTCTCATAAATTAATGTAAAATACGATAATGCGTTCCATGTCGAGGAAAATGCTCAAAAAATGCTATGTATAACGTTTATTCAAAGAAAATTATATACATATTGTTAAGGCGATTTAATCATCTTCATCCTTTCTTCAAACGCGAAACGAACCGACCTGGAATGCGAATTCGATTTGCAAAAAAAAAAAAAAGGCGAAATAATTATGATACATAGCCAATTTTTTTTGTTTACTAGAAAGATGTCCAGACACATTTGCTTCTGCCGACGCTTCAAAATTTGGCAAAAATGCGACACAGCATTATCATTTAATAAAACTACAGTGCGCATAGCCACTTCCTTATTAGGGTGATACTTCTCAATGTAAGATGCAACAGTTTCCCATGCTCCAGCATTTCTCTTATTTCGCTAGAAGATTGTTGCTTTTCTGTTACCACCTCCTCCTCCTCTGACAAACTTTCCTCCAAAATTTCTTGCTGTGAAACACAATGCAACTCCATAAGCTCTTCGGTGGTCAGCTCTTGGCTGTGCTCTTCCACAAGCTCTTCGATATTACTGTTATCAACATACAATCCCATGTTAGTGACCAAAGACACAATCTCGTTGACTACAGGTTCCACCGGTACTGTCTCGAACCCCTCAACGTCACAAATCGACAACGCTGTCCTGCCAAGGCTTCTTCCAAGCAGAAGGTATGGTTCTCTTGGTAACCCCTTCCACCGCCTTGTCGATCATCTTGAGGCAGGCAACGATGTGGAAGTGATTTTCCAAAACTCTTTGAGAGTTAGGTTGTCTCTTCTGCACCTGAAAACAATGCTCGAAGAGTGCTTTCGTGTAGAGCATCTTAAAGTAAGAAATAACTTGCTGGTCCATGGGCTGGAGTAACGAAGTGGTGTTGGGAGGCAGAAACTAGATCTTAATGAACTTAAATTCTTCGGAGAGGTCATCTTGTAGGCCTGGAGGATTCATGCACATGTATCACAAAAAACACAAGTGAGAAAATGTTTGATCACAAGCGACACTACGATGCTACTGGAGCCAGTGCTAAACACAGACTGATGTAATATGCGCACAGTCCGGGACTTCCCCTCTCCTCGCCACTCGTTATGCGAAACGTCGCTCGTTAAGCAAGTTATTATTTTATAATTTGTTCTGCTCGTTATGCGAATTATTCGTAATAAGAGGTGCTCGTTAAGCGAGGTTCTACTGTAAATACAATATATAATATTGTGTTTTGCAAAGTGTCGCTCTCTTAACTGTATTCAGCAAAGTCACCTTGTCCCTTTTTGAACTTGATACTCAGGGTATCCTTGATATCCTGCGTCCATCGTCGTGCTAGTCGACCCCTGTCTCCTCTAACAGAAAAGATAAGAGAAATAAATAAGTAAATGACTCTTTTGTCTCTTTTGCGCATTAGGCATATTGTGACAGACGACTAATTTTTATAGACCGATCGGCGCTCCATGGGGGAGGTGGTCAGCATCGTGCCGGTCACCTTAACTTCCCAGAACATTACTTGGTACCCGTCGTAGGCTATGTCAACCTGGGAACAAAGGTCAATTATGGGCCGTTAGGCTACCTCCAGCAACCACGTCTTCCACCAATAAGTTATAACGAACAAATCTATAATGTTCTGAAGTTATGGTGTGCTCTAATGGTTTGGTATGGATGGGATTCCCCATCAGTGCAGGCTGGGACAGCTCGATAATTTCTCGGTCTCCTTCTATAGAACACTCTAATGGTTTGGTATGGATGGAATTCCCCATCAGTGCAGGCTGGGACAGCTCGATAATTTCTCGGTCTCCTTCCATAGAACACTCTAATGGTTTCTCTCATCATTATGTAGCAGGTCCTCGGCAGAAAGACGCTCTTATCACAGCCCACCTGAAATAAACTCGGTCTCTCAACAGATCTCCAGCTTCGTGCGCTTTCCCACCCAAGGTATCACTGATATCCTGTGTCCATCTCCGTGTTGGACAACCCTGACCCTGTCCCTCTTTCCTGGCACCTTACATGCTGCTGCTCATCACCATTAAGTGTCTTGCCGATTGGCTTGGGCGATCATGTCTCTCCACAATCTGAGATCCGCAACTGCCTGTATCAGTTCGTGTGTTGTCTCTTTTCCCTGCCATGACAAAATATGTCAAGAATCTTCTCGCACTGTCTTACTCTGTCTATCTTTTCACACATCTTTCCAGTGGCCACAATATGTTCTATTTTCCCTCTTCTCATAACATGGTCAAAAATTATGACTGTCTCTTTCTGATGTTTGTGATAAGCTGTCTTCGAGCACTTACCTCTTTCAAAACGTCTGGATTGTTCTTCCTAGCTGTCCGGGAAATTCTAAGGATTCTTCTGTAAAACCACATCTCTGAGACCTCAAGATTATGTTCGGCTTCTGTTTTAATTTTCCAGGATTCACTGCCGTATGCTAGAACTGGCTCTATATAGCTTGCGAGAATTCTTTTTCCAACCTCCAATGACACGGACTTATTACATAACATGTTCTTCACTTTATAAAATGCAGTTTTGGCCTGTCCTATTCTGTGTTTTTTTTTTTTTCAGTGACACATCTCCCATCGGATGTTATTCATGTGCCTAGACACTTAAATTTCTTTTATTATACGTTTAGGCACTATTCTTTTCTTGGAGATCACCATTACTTCTATCTTCCCATTATTCAAATTGAGGCCCATTTTATCATTTTCTACCACCATCGTATCTATCAGTTCCCGTATACTGCTACTATTCTTTACAACAAGTTGTCTCCACGCAATGCAAAATATCTGACTGACTGACTAACTTTCTACCCCACCAGGACATCACACTAGCGACAAACACCCGATGACACAAAGTGCCACCATGTGAGTGAGGATCACCGTGGAGAGGTCCCAGAAACCGCGTTCAGCCGTTAGGTCATATCTATGGCCAGGCTATATTGCGGCCCCTGGCAAGAGCCAGAGTAGGGCTTCAAAACGAAAAATTCCACCCTGAAAAGGACGGGAAGTAATACTTAAAGTAATAATACAAAATATCTGCAGCGCCTGCGAAGATATAGATGTACACATTTCATAACAAGGCAACCGCCCTGGTGTAGGGGATAGAGGTTCGCCTTCGGGTCCGAAGGTAGGGGATTTAGGTCCTGGTGGACTTTAAAAAAAAAAAACCTTGGTTACCAGGTAGACCCAGCCTTAAACGGGTACCAAGTAAAGTCCTGGGAAGTAAAGGCGGTCGGTATCATGTTGACCACATCACCCTCCGAGTGCCGATTGGTCTATAAAATATTGGTCTAGCCCTATATGCCCAATTCACCTGAAATCGTGGAATAGGGTCGTTTACTTGTACTTTTTTCGTGACAAGGCATGATACAAATCTGCAGCTTCTTCTTCATAGCCTTCATTGGCTGTAAACTCCGGCGGAAAGTTTTGGCTGTTCGTCCACTTCTGGACTCTGGACTAGTTCCAGAAGGTGAGTTTTGCTTGATCCGGTTTATTAACATGCTGAAAGTTGGTTCCTTGCCTCCCAGAGAGATGCACTCCGACTTTAGAGGGAACACACATAATTTACCTCTTCTTACACAGTGGGCCACACCTGCATGTAATGGTTGTAAGTGTCGCATACATTTTCCGCCGCCACACAAAAATGCATTATTGTACTATTCTTCTTCTTCGCGTTCACCAGCTGTAAACTCCGGCGGAAAGTTCTGGTTGTTTGTCCACTTCTGGACTGCAGTCCTGTTCCAGAACCTGATTTTTGCGTGTGCATCCGTTTGACAGATCTGACTCATTTGTGTGCAGACTGCTGGTTCCTTGCCTCTCATTGCGAATGCACTCCGACTTCGAAAGAAGATCCCAATTAGTCGACTCTTATGAAATGCTTTTGGGTAGGCAGTGGGTCTATTCTTGTTTTCCCTATAATAGGGCCCCGGTACCCACACGGGGAATTATTCTAATATTTATCATTACTTTTTACTATTTATTACAAATACGCCACTCGGTTTACATCCCAAACTTAGCTAAACTAGCACTCACTGCTGAGGAGCGGCTGGCTGAACGGTTAGAGCGCTGGGCTGTCATGCGGAAGACCCGGGTTAGAATCTTCGGTAAAGTTGTGGCAATTTTCTGTCGGGGGCAAAATAAAATCCTCATCTGGACAGTCGTGGCGACAGCACTAGAAAAGCGGGCTTAAATCCTCAGGCTCAAACACCCCCCCCCCCCCCCCCCCCCCCCCCTTTCCACTTCCCCTTTTCCCTGCCTACACTGTAAAATTTGTATGTGGGGGGGAGGGGGGGGGGTGGGGTGGGACCGACTGCATGCTTGCACCACTCATACAGAAACTGTAACATGTAAAAACTACCAGTTACTAGTACTAGCTAAAGGTTAAAGATTAAAGTCGAGACGACCGACTTCATTGTACCGGGATTTTTCCCATATGGCTCGGTCTCTCCCCGCAAAACGTCAAGCCGCCTGGCGAGAACGCCGCACAGAGAACGAACTCCTTAGCTCCGGCAAGATCTTTAGGGATCTCCATAATAACTGCAGCCGTGAACTGAACGGCGAAGCCGTGAAATGAACCCACGACTTTCAGAGCGTGGTAAACGGCTTGACCACTTCGCCACTGAAACAATATTAGCTGCACACGCATTTCTCAACAGCAAAGCGTGAGGAGGAAAATATCACGCGACACCCTCTCAAGTATATAGCTACCTGCTAACGCTAACACATGTGGATTGATCACGTATTGCCACTGCTTTTACGACATGCTTGTCAGAGAGACAACGAGTCTGTCCCCGCCCCCCCCCCCCCCCCCCCCCCCCCCCCAATGATGTCTGGAGCCCACGAAAGAATGCTAACCACGGTATTTCGCAGACATGTTTTCTACTTGTTTCATTTTTTTTTTTTTTTTTGGTTTGTCAAGCCACAGTCTGTAAGTTGTATCACGCTAGCCAGGACGTACCAAGGGGATGGATTTGCAAGTTAAAATTTTCACCAGTTCCTTGCATCCTAACAGTCTATTTCCTTCTTAACTTCAATGCTGGCTTTTATACACGTTTTCATTCCTTTTGTCGTAACACCTATAACGTCATCTCCCCGCAAATATCACTTTTATTTTTGTAGCTCTTTCTAGTATCACATTTACTAATGTAACTGTATCTAAACAAAGCCGCAAAAAATGGAGGACATAACTGTAACAGAAGTCAAAACGAGGGTCGTTGTTTGAACAGCAGTAAAAAGAAGTAATAGTAACTACACATGATACAGATCTTCCCAACTACAACATCAAAGTAAATGGACAATCTTCAAGCAATATATTTGAAAACTTATTCAAGAACTATTGCTATATTTAAGAACTTGAGTACCCCGATAACAGCAGAAGGAAGATGTATTTAAAGAAGTTAAAGGCAGAAAAGCTGAAACAAAAACAAAATTTCTTAAAATTAAGAATATTCTAAGCAATCTTTCTTTACCATTTGAGGCGAGAAAGAGAAGTCTTAAAAAGTATATACATCATATCCTAATATATGGAAGTAAATCATGGACATTTGGCTAGTTAATGAGATTTGTGTAGAAGCAGCGGAGGTATGTTTTTATAAACGAATGACGAAAACACTCTGGGAAAAAAAAATAGTGACGAAGATGTCATGGAAAAAAACTGTCTCCCGAATGTACTGATTGCCAACATAAAAAAAAAAAAAAAAATGACACTACAATCTACATGAGATAAAGAAAACCGGAGTACATCGTGACGGTGTCAAATTTGGAGGGGAAAAGAAGCAGAAGAAGGCCGACAGTGAAGATGCTGGATAGTGAGACATCATAGCATGGAAGATCATCTGTGCCAGAATTAAATGAAAGTTTACAAGACTGCAGGTTGTGGGTTGACATGGTTACCAACGCCACACAGCTTAGACTGTATGTATGTATGTAAGTTGTACCCACTAGGACATCACACAAGCGATAAACACCCGTGCTAGAATTAAATGAAAGTTTACAAGACAGCAGGTTGTGGGTTGACATGGCTACCAACGCCACACAGCTTAGACTGTATGTATGTATGTAAGTTGTACCCCACTAGGACATCACACAAGCGATAAACACCCGTGCCAGAATTAAATGAAAGTTTACAAGACAGCAGGTTGTGGGTTGACATGGCTACCAACGCCACACAGCTTAGACTGTATGTATGTATGTATGTAAGTTGTACCCCACTAGGACATCACACAAGCGATAAACACCCGGTGACACAAAGTACCACCATGTGGATGAGGATCACATGTGGAAAGGTCCTGAAAACCCCGTTCATTCGTTTGGCTATATTTCAGGCCCGGCTATATTTAAGGCCCCAGGCAAAAGCCAGGGTGGGGCTTCAAAAATTGCATCCTACAAGGGGGTGACACGATTTTATAAGAAGAACAAATATATGACAGAAACCAATGCAGCTAGATTATCCTTATGTAATTGTTGAATACAATAATTTGGAAATTAAAATATTTTATCATCATTCTTTGCAGAACGTCGCTCCCGTCATGGTCTGACTGAAAAAAAAAAAAAACTCGGTCACCCTCCAGCTCTTCCGCCTCATGGACTTTCATATTCGATGTCATATTCCTGTTCCCATCTTCATGTTGGTCGGCCCCTGCCCCTCTTTCTTTGTACCATGCCTTCTGCTATTATGCTATGGGGCATGAAATGACCAAAGTACTTCAACCTCCGAGACAGGATGCTCTTTATTAGCCAATCTTTCTTGATGTTCAGATTTTTTTTTAAATGTCAGTATTTATTCTTTTCTTTGTCCATAGTATTCTAAGAATTTTTTCTATAGCCTTTCAGCTCTAAAGGCCCTATTTTCTTTCTTAAGGACTGGAAGATAGTCCACGACTCACACGCTTATGTTGCTACAGGGAAGATGCATGCTCTCAAAATTTTAATTTTGATTTTCTTTGCTGGTGCTTAACCATAGACTTTTAATGCTGTTTAATTAATCTTTGCATTGCTATGACCATCCTTCTTTTTATTTCTGTCAGTCTTCGTTGCTTTTTATTATATAGCTAAGATATTCAAAGTTGGTGACATTTGCTATTTCTTCATATTTTTTTTTTTTCATTTCACATAACAAAAATAGCTTATGTTCAAAAGTTTTATGTCACGGAATTTAAATACATCATTTCCTATTGACATCATGGTCGCCTTTACTTCCCAGTACTTTACCGAGTACCAGTTTAAGGCTGGGTCGACCTGGGAGCAAAGTCATTTAAAAAAAAAAAAGCCGAATGCATCAGGATCTGAACCCGCGACTTTCTGATATGCAGGTGAGCGTTCATCTCCCATTTGGTGATGAGTGAATGCGAACTGGTTCTGCGTTGTTATGAATCAGATTCTTTGTAGAAGAACGTGGTTTCACCAAAGCACGCCCGGAAACGGTTTCATGCCAGGGTTTCCTGGCTTTGTCTTCCGGGATCCCTACCCTCCATTACTGTTCTATCTATGCCATTAGGTAATCCCTACCCTAAAACACTGTTCTCTTTTAACCATTACAGGATCCTTACCCTCCATTACTATTCTTTCCATCCTAGTATAGGCTTCCCCTCTTCCCCACAACCCCCCCCCCCCACCCTCAATTATTGGTATCTTCCTACCCTTCTAGGATCATTACCCTCCATTACTGTTCTCTCCATACCATTTTAAGACCCCTACCCTAAAATACTGTTCTCCTTTGGCCATTATAGAATCCTTACCCTCCATTCCTATTCTCTCCATACCAGCTAACGCCCCCCCCCCCCCCACACCTAATTACCGTTATCTCCCTACCGTAAGAGAATCTTTACCCTCCATTGCTGTTCTCTCCATACCAATACAAGATCCCTACCCTAAAATAATGTTCTCTCCAAACAATTATCGGATCCATACCCTCTATTACTATTGCCTTGCTGATTGCAGATATCACAATGACTACCAACACCGCGCGGTATGGACTATAAGAACTTATATCCAGCGCACAGAAACCGCTGTAGTGCCCCGGCAGGACACTCGCCTGTCGCGTTGATCGATGCACGCAAAAACTGTATGGTTGACAACAAGCACGTTTGGGTATCGAAACAGAAGACTCAATGAACGCTATACATTTGCTGTAATTAGCTACGCGGTGATCCCCCTTCTCTTTCTCCATCTCTCTCTCTTTCTGCCTTCGCCGATTTATGTATGTATTTGCTGAGTTGTTAATGATTATTATTAGTCATCGCTAGTGTATTACTATTGTTAGAACCTAGAAAATGTGAATGCAACTCCTGGTGGCTTGCAGAATACATTTTTCAAGCAATGTTACCCTACCACAAAGTATGTATCTCTTTCTGAAACCGTCCCGTGGGTGCACCTTTCTACGGCAGTTTTTTATTACAGCCAACTTTCTGTCACAGCAAAGACTGTGTCTGATCTGACTGAGCCATTTGAATTTACTGTCCCCTTCTTGGAGCCAGTCATGCCGACCTTGTGTGCATAGGGAATTCCCTGTGTCAGTGTCCTCTTACATATGTGTGGTCATTCGGCATGATTCTTCCCTTGTCTCACTCTCTCCCTCTCTCGATATATATGTATATACTTATATAAATATGTAGTCACGTGTGCTGCACCAGCAAGCAAGCGGGTGGCTGGTAATGAGTGTATGTATATGTGTGTGTGTGTGTTTTTTTTTTTGTTTTTGTTTTAACTTCGAGTATGCGTGCTGAATTTTAGTAATACAGTGAGATAGTATTTTGGCTACGGGACACCAGTAGCACACATATATCTATATATGACCCCACTGCCGACCTAAAAGCATGTCATAAGAATCGACTAATTGGGAGCTTCCTTCAAAGTCGGAGTGCATCTGCCTGAGAAGCAAGGAACCAACAGTCTGCATTCAAATTAGTCAGATCTGTCAAATGAATGCACACGCAACACTGAAATTCTGGAACAGGACTACAGTCCAGAAGTGGACGAACAACCAGAACTTTCCGCTAGTGTTGACAGCTGGTAAACGCGAAGAAGAAGGAGAATCAAGCTGATGATTTTGTTCAATCGAAATAGATTACAAGTTAGAATGGATAAAAACCTGAGAGAAAATACCAAAATAATATTAAGAAAATTTGAAAATTTTCAGACGATTTTAATAAATATTTAAAATAAAATTACATTTGTGGGGAAAAAAAAAAGTTTTTTTCTAAAGCCCCGGCAGATTGTGAGACCTATTTAGCTTATGCCTAAATCTAGCACTGATCCGCATCCACAAATGTATTAATGTTATCATTTCCTAGCTTGCATATATATATATGTTGTCGTTTATGGCTATACATACATACATTGATTACTGTATAATGTGCTGAACCACATATTTTTTTAAAATATAATTATTAAGTGCATCATATTTCCTACGGTAATTGTTATTGCCCCAACAATTTATTGCTGTAATTTTACTGACCCACACACTTATCACCGAATTTTTTCCTTATCCATACATATGTCACTCTTACCACTCCCGACTCACACATTCCTTCTGTTTCTGCCTGTTTTCTTACTCCATTTACTTCACCGAAATAGTCATGATCTTGTTGCATGTCCATTGTAGAACGTCGCTCACATCGCGGTCTGCCTGAAAAAAAAAACTTATTCTCTCGCTAGGTCTCCCGCCTCATGCACTTTCATATTCAGGGAGTCACTCATATCCTGTATCATGTGCCCATCTTCTTGTTGGTCAGCCCCTGCCCGTCTTTCTGGTACCATGCCTTGTGCTATTATGCTATGGCGCTTAATATGACCAAAACATTTCAGCTTCCGAGACAAAATGCTGTTTATTAGGCAATCTTCCTTGATGTTCAGATCTTTTAAAATGTTAGTATTCATTCTCTTCTTTGTCCATAGTATTCTAAGAAGTTTTCTAAAGCATTTTAGCTCAAAAACCTCTTTTTTTTTTTTTTGTCTCTTAAGATTGGGAGTTAGTCGACGACTCACATCCGTATGTTGCTACACGGAAGATGTATGCTCTCAACATTGTAATCTGTATTTACTTGCTGGTTCTTAACTCCCTGAGTCCCAAGCAACGCATGATGTGTCAATAGCTCTTTTTAATAGAATCTAAAAGAATCACACATTGTGTTCTTTGACTGTTCACATTTGGTCAGAGAATACAAGTGAAATCTGGCTAAATATCTGGTTACTTCCAGTCATTATGCACTTTACATAATATAAATAATGCAATAGTTCATAGTGATTTTTGCGGTCCTTGAAAATGTATGAAAAACCTGCTGGGACCTGCTGGGAGTTAACCCTAGACTGTTAATGCTGTTTAATCTTTGTATTGCTATGGCCACCCTCCTTTTGATTTCTATCATACAGTCCCCTATTGCTGTTTATTACAGAGCCTAGAAATTCAAAGTTTGTGACATTTTCAATTTCTTTTTCATTTATTTTATTTTACTGTGACAGCCAGTTTTGTCTGTAGACATTATCGAAGTGTTAGTTAAAACTGTCAAGGGGCCTCTGTGTGCTATTTTCAACCTGTTGTATAAGACGATCTTCTTTTAAAAAAAAGCCGTCGTGACATCTTCAGCGTGGTCTTTCACTTGCTCCATGTCCATTGTATGTTTTCAGCGTGGCTCTATGTGGCAGCTGTTACCAGCACATTCTCGTCAAGTGGCCAAACCATCTCATTTGTTGCTCTTTGATAAACTGTATGACTGGATTCTGTTCAAAAGCTTGTAACTTTTCAAGAGCCACACGTGTATTATTATAATCCTATGTGAACCACATATTTCAGATATGTTACTGTAACTGCTAATGATCCAATATATATTTCGTCAGGCGAATTACTACAAAGTTAAATCACCACATTAAAAAAAAAAAACACACACATACAAGATGCATGACTGACAAAATTAAAAATTTTTTTTTTTTTAACAATAAATATTTTTAACTTAATATGGTGACTGAAACGAGACACCCAGGGAATATTTTGAGCTAAACACGGGACTCCTCGCTAATATTTTGAGTGAAAGCGGGACATCATAAACAAGTCAGTTAATCCGACTTTTCTTGTGTCTATGTCACTGGGGTGACAGGATTAATTACTCGTTTGACAATAGTATTAAAACATGAAGCATTGCCTTCAAGAAATAAACAAAACAGCTTTTATCTGCACTGAAAATACAAGCTTCAATTAACACATTTCAGGTTTAAAAAAATATATCTAAAATTATTAGCTTTAAAAAGTTCTTCTGACATAGCTATAAGCCTTTTTTTTCCATTCTCGAGAGTATTTCTATATTTTTGGGGGGTTATGAAATGGGACAATTGGCGACTTTTTTTTTTTAAAGAGGTCGAGACAGAACCAATTCTCAATTACATAGAAAGACAGCAAATCAAATGGTTTGGCCACTTGGAGAGAATTCCTTCTGATGCAATACCATTGAAGACATATACCAAACTAGGAGAGGGACGTGGAGCGAGAGGTAGACTAAGAACAAATGGAAGGATAACATCAGAGAAACTCTACAGTACCACTATATGTCTTTGGTGGAAGCAGCCAGAAAAGCACGAAGCAGGACCTTAAATCTCCGTCGACACCCGAAGCGGTAAAAGAGGACGTAGTGAAGAATAAAACGGGTCGTCGGTGACACATCTAAAAAAAACGGCACTGTCCGGGTTAAATCAGGACACATGGTCACCCTATACTTTAAACTATATTTATCTGTTGCCCACACATTTATCACTATACATTTTCTCAGCCCACACATTTATCGCCGGAGCTTTTATTAGCCCACACATTTATCACATGTATTTTTCCGGACTCACACATTTATAACTTAAAAACTACGGAGACCTGAGACAAAAACGTTTATGCCATATTCTTGTAGGGATATATACTACACAATTCAGGATACACAGGATTCAAATGGAGTTCTTTTATCGCGAACTAACAGGTATCTTTGATCCTTGATAGTCCTACACAATGAAGATACTTAAAAAACTAAAAGTTTTATTCCGTAGCCAAAGAAAAAGGACCAAATTACTGCATGTCTCATGCCCAGTTCATTTTTTTAAAATCATCGGTCCATAATTTTCTTACTTTGATCTGGAAATGTTCTGAAATGGAATACATTTCTCTAATCTTATATTAATAAAAATGTTAAATTTCTGAGTCTGTTACCTATAGACTTGAAAACTACTGAACCGATTGCTCTCAAATTTTCACACAACGTTGCCTTTGACTCAATGCGTGTTTTTTTCTGTCATAAAATCGCATACACCACGAACGATGTAGCTGCAGAAACGATCAAATCATTATTTGTTTCGTTGCCGGTCCGGATTTGTTTTTAGTTGATTGACCATTTTTGACTGCTGAGCAGGCTGTCAATAAGTGCATTTTCCCCATGATCCAGATATTTATATGACGCATTGGGTTCACACTGTGCAGCGTTGTTTACTTAGTTGTTTTAATGTATCCTCCCACCCCCCTTACATAACAATACTTACATAACAGTGGGTAAATTGTTCCTGTCGTTACTATAAGTTTTATACTATTTATCATTCTTAGCTTTTTGTTTTCGTTTTTTTTTTTCTTATGTTTTTCTTGGGATTTTTGGTCACCTTAGCTTGGGTTTTTAAACATCCTATTTGCAGCCCCGAGAATGCTTTGTTTTTCCCCATCGTTTTTTGCATTTCGTTAAAAAAAAATACCATTATGTATTCCAAATGGCGGCGGAATTGAACTGTCTTGATTGATATACGTTCATTATGCACACGACCAGACGATCAGTTCCTGGCTGAGTATTAGGACATGTAAAGACCTGAACCTGAGACATTATTTCTTTTTGAACTTTACATTATTATATAATTTCATTTCCACTAACTTCTTGAGTGATGCTAGCGTAGTTGTAAGTATCCCGCCTATAATGGGCGTGACCGGCGTTCGATTCCCCGCTAGGTACTATAATGTTTTATTTTTGCCCTTAACTGGGCGGCTGGCAGTTTGTGTTGTTGTTTATGGCTAGGCTGTGATATCTACGCCTTTTTTCGGTTTTGGGGTTAACAGCTAGCCTGCGATAGCGGCGACGTGATGCTCAGTGATCATGTCACGGGTAATCTTCGTTCGTCCTTGAGAGGGCCGTTGGTACGTTGTGTTGTGGTTTACAGCTAGGCTGCGATATCTGACCCAAACTCTTTAGTCTTCAGTAGTATAGTTGTAAGTATTCCAGCCTTTACGCGGGTGACCGGTTTTCGATTCTCCGCTGGGTGATAATTTTTTTCTTTTTCCCCATAAAAAGGTGGTTGGTACGTTGTGTTGTGGTTTACAGCTAGGCTGGATATCTGCGCCTGTCGCCCAAACACATCCGATTTTACTAAAGTCCCAATTAGCCTCCCCGCGACGCTTCGCTCGATTAAAAACTATTTGGTGATGACAGAAACTATTAATTAACTAATTAACTAAGACGACTTACAGTCCAATTTATTTTAGGTCGACACGGATGCCAAGGTCCATTAAAAATCGTCCCTTTGGCAAGGGAGATGACAGGTGGGGGTTTTTATTTCCACTATTTGTGAGTATAGTGTACTTTGTTTCATAACGGAATATTACTGTGGGTTCCATCATTGGTTAGGTGATGGAGTTTTTTCTTCTTCTTCTAAGTCGGGGGCAAAATTAAACTAAACAGTCCGTGGCGACAGCATGCAGCGCTAACTTCTCTGACTACACCGACCTACACAGACAGTAGTGACAGTTTGTTGTTGTTGTTGTGAAGTTGGTGATGTTAGTGGTAGCAGTAGTACTGGTTCTGGATGAGTGATGTGGTAGCTGTTACACTGGCCACGTTTACTTCTCAGTACAGATTAATGCTACCCATTTTAGTCTGGGTGGACACAGATGCCAAGCTCAATTTAATTACAATATTTCATCAGACGATGACTTTCCCATCCTTCGGAGAGGATGATATGATTAAGGGAAAAAAAAAAAGGGGGGGGGGGGGGAGGGGTAAGGGGGATTGATGCAAGACACTGTTAACTGAGAGAGCTGAAAACAATATTTTAAATTTCTCATTTCTTAACTATTTCTTTTTTAACAATTTCGCCAGGTGATGATTTTTTTAATCCTTCGGAGAGGGAGATATGACTGGCGGAGGGGAGAGGAGCGGGGGTGGGGGGAGTTTATGATGGTGATGATTTTTTAATCCTTCGGAGAGGGAGATATGACTGGCGGAGGGGTGAGGAGCAGTGGAGGGGGGGGGGGTTATGACAGACACTGTTAGCTGAGAGCTAATTTCTTTCTTTTCTAGTTCACTATTTTGGGCCACAGCAACGCGTGGAGGGTACATCTAGTCTGGAATAATATTGGCTAGTACATGCCAAACCATGCATAAATCGTTATTGACGAAAGTTATTACTTTTTTTTTAAATAGTAAAAACAAAAACGGACTTATAAATAGGCTATCAAATAGAGACTGTAATGGTGACTGTTGAATAAAGTATTAGCCGAGCCCAGGCGCAAAACCTAAATGTTCCCTATAATACTGCGGTCTAGGCAGCAGAAGCCAGAAATGCATTGCATCACGGGGTGGGGGGGGGGGTAGGGGAGGGGGGGGGGTGTTGAAGAAAAAGAAAAGAACCTGGAATGTATTTCATTTTTGATGGTTAAAAAAAAAAACAAGAATGATAGGGAGCGATGGATGGATAGATGGATGAATAACATTAGTGGATGGTAGGGTGAATGGATAAATAAATGGTGGGATAGATGGATAGGTAGATTAATGGATTAGTAAATAGATGAAATGGTAGATAGATGGACGGATGGATGTATCGGCCTATTTATGGAGTATTAAAACACCGTCATTTAAAATATGTGAAAAACAATATCATATGCTGTTTTAGAAAATGCAGCCATAGGAACTGACAACTATATAGGAATGTTTTAAAGTATACAAGTGTTAGACTGAGGTATTTACTTTCACGAGATCTCTTCACGCAGCGTTATTATAATTATGATTTGTTATTTCGTTCTTTAGGCGATCATGTCAGTACTGTTGTTACTAACTAACTGTATTGATATTCTACTGATATTCTATTCAATATTTATGTTTCTTGGAGGGTGTTGGTGTGGGTGCGGTGGTTTGAGGAGTCAGTCTTTCCTATCCAGGATTATACAAGTGTTAAGAGTTCACGGTGGTTTATACAGGATATACATTACTTGCAAAAATTCCGAACTCAACTGAACCTCACAATAAATGAAATAATCATAGGACAAGTAACACGTTTCTAAAAATCTTAGACAAGTTCAACAAATAATGCCAGAAGTTTATAAAAAGTAAAACATTTTTAACAACAAAGGAAATTAAATTAAAAAAAAAAATTAAAATGGTCACATGCTGAGGATATTTTAAAATCGAGACAGTACTATTTACCTTAGATTACATTAAACAATGTAAGCCAGCATACCGCGATCGAAACCCACTGCGGGCTGCGTGGATTTTTATCGTGGTATGGGACGTCGCAGGTCGACCCAGCCTCAAATGGGTACCAGGATGGGCTGTCCTGGGAAAGTAAAGACAGCCTGCGTAATGCTGACCACATTACCCACAGAGTGCTGATGGTCTGTAAAAATATGGGACGCTCTGCCCATATGATCGATGCGCCGAAAGGCGTGAAAAGGGATCTTTACTTTACTTTACTTTACTTTACTTTACTTTACTTTACTTTACTTTACTTTACTTTACTTTACTTTACTTTACTTTACTTTACTTTACTTTACTTTACTTTACTTTACTTTACTTTACTTTTTACATTGAACAAGCTGCAGTTTAGGGCTTCATATTTTTGGGAGGGCCTAAACAGTTTGTACAGTCTATTATGATTGATGGCACCTTTCCGTCTTTGCAGACGACAGTGTTATACTGGGCTATTAGGAGGCATGGGACTCACAGCCCATGGCGATGGCGAGTGTGACTAGCAAGAAAAGTCTTCCACAATTACAGCAGGGGATTTCAGGACCGTTGTTGTTAACATTTGTGTTTGCTCCATTTCTTTCCAGACGCTCAGCTCTCATTCTTTCTGCAATCATTTCTTCCCTCATTCTCAATCCCTTCCTCATGTCCCCCCTTCACGCAACACGGTCCATGGCATTTCTGGTTGTTCGTCCACTTCTCAATCTTCTTATTACTGCAGAATTTGAATTTTGTGCGCTCTTCCATTTTACAAATTTTGCTTACTTTATGCAAACTGTTAGTTCCTCGGCTCTCAGGCAGATGTACTACAACTTCGCAGGAAACCGCCGTTATTAGTCGTCTTGTATGTTATGCTGCTTGTATGTATTTAAACATCCAGGAGAAGTAAAGTAAAAAAAATAAATAAAGATCCCTTTACACGCCCTTAGGCGCATCGGGCATATGGGAAGAGCACCCATATGTTTACAGACCAATCGGCACTCGGTGGGTAATGTGGTCAGCATTACGCCGGCCGTCTTTACTTTCCCAGGACAGCCCATCGTGGTACCCATTTGAGGCTGGGTCGACCTGCGACGTCCCATACCATGATAAAAATCCACACAACCCACGCGGGTTTCGATCGCGGTACGTTGGATTACGAGTCAGACTCGCAACGCCTTAGCCACGGACGCCGCACATCCAGGAGAACTGGCTCATAAACAGCATCCTGTCCCGAAAGCGGAAGTATTTTGGCCACATCAAGTGTCATGGTGGCCTTGGAAAAGAAGGTGATGGAGGATGCAGTTTGTCGAAAGCAAGGCAGGGGTCGACCACCGCGAAGATGGTTACAGGACATTGAAGATGCATCAGCATTGAAAGCACATGGGGCTGGAGAGCTGGCTAGGGGAAGGGATACTTTCAGGCGTGAGGTGGAGAGAGCGACGTTCTGTAAAGCATTTGCTGATTGATGATGAATCCTGAAAGGTCAATGTAAAATTTAAAAAAAAAAAAACATGCTGTTAAGAATCGTCTTGTAGATTCCATGTGTGGGTTTAGGGGCCATATTTTACGAGGTAGACCCACTGACCCATAACAAGCATGTCGTAGAAGGTTGATTGACTTGATTGTTTCCTTCCATATCAGAGTGTGTCTGCTGGAGGAGTAAGGAGACAATAGTCTGTGTAGAAATAAAACAGATCTGCAAAACGGAATGTACAGAAAACTACATTTAAAGAACAAAGACTAACGTCCAAAAGTGGACAAACAACCAAAACTTTCAGGCAGAGTTTACAGCCTGTAAACACGAAAAGATCAGGCAGATCAAATTAAGGGTCTCCCAAAAGTCGTATGAGTGACATTTGTGTTGTCGCGTGGGCAACACACGACAACCAATTAAAGTCGCGTAAAAAAATTGCACAGTATTTTTTATTGCGGGTCGCAGATGTGCTTGCGAAAATAACCCTTGCCGAATGTTTGAAATACCTTTTGTAGATAAAACACGTTAGCAATAATGTGTGTCTAGACTTACCAATTTTTCTATATAGAAAGAGCTGCCCGTGTAGACGCCAGATTTCTGTGTGTATCATGGAGACCAGACGTTGGCAACGAATTAACTGTATGATCCAGCCGACTGATTCTTGAATAACACAACAATAATCAATAATAAAGTGGAATTATTTACGTTACCAAAATGTTTACTTCTTTATGTTCACTTCTTGATCCTTTATGAAGGCAACAAAATGTCGTTGACTGCTCACTCTCATTTCTTTATGTTAATAACATAAATGGAAGATGAAGTGTCCCCATGAATAATTCTCTTGCGGCTTGCCTAAAGACTAGCACACAGTTGATCTATGCGGGATGCAGGGCGTATGTCTAGGACAATTAATGCAGCATCCAGATTAAACTGTTAAGTTTGTTGTTGTTGTTGTTGTACACTGATGATCATAAGTGTCTTTTGTCTTTACATGCGTATAAACAATATTAAAAAAGAACGCCAGTTAGGAGCAAGTTGTTGATAATATTTTACGAAAAGCAAGGTGGACAGATAAACGCAGCAAAAAGATGTCCGTTAGTTCTAAAGCATGCTTAACGCCGACTTCCATGCATGGGTAGATATGTGTTTTTAACATATCGCACCCCCATAGTTTAAACAGATGCTGAATGCTACTGTTAAAACAAGCAAACGGGGTAGAATTAGTGCAGGATAAATTTCAAAGTTACGAGTATTTCTTCAGCATATTAAAAATAAAAGTATCACACTAGTGTCATTCCTGAGGTCAGTTCTGTTCTGATATGTTGTGTGTCCACGAGAGAAACGAGTGTGAAACTTCCCACCTCTCGCCGTCTGTCCTAGATGATAATGCCATCTTCTGCTTGCACGTTCCGCCTGTCAGTCATGGAGGTGGGCGGAGAACAACATATTTCGCGATCAGACATTGGAAGAAACCTGGTTCAAAGGATGTAACGCTGGCTATACAGCGAACCATCGATCTGCCATTAGTCCGCCCAGGAAACCGTGAACATTTGAAAGATCTTGTGATTGACAGAAATACTTTGCTAGGCGACAGGTCAAAGGATGATATTATAATTGATAAAGTTCATATCAACTTTACAGGAAATCAAGTGAAACGTAAATATGTCCCTACAAAATCTGCTACGGGCAATGGACAATGACAATTCAAGCTAAACCACACCGCGAATTCATCTAGTAATGACCCAATTCGTTTTAATATTTTGTAATGTTCTGGCGACGCATCTGGGGGGAAAAAGAATAAACCCACTCCCTCCCCACTTCCACCCTCAACAAGCATGTCGTAAAAGACAACTAATTAGGGGTCTGCTGACATCGGACATGTTGAGCCGAAAGGTGTGGCTGTTAACCCCAACCAAGGCTGGATTTATGTAAGCTAAAAAAAAGGCCTGAGGCCCCGACTATGTTTATACGCCATTTGAATGTATGGTTAATGGAAAATACTGTTGTTTAATTTTACTGAAATAAAAAAATTAAAAAAAAAAATTATATATATATATATATATATATATATATATATATATATATATATATTTATATATATATATATATATATATATATATATATATATATATATATATATAATATATCGCTATAATTTGCAAAATGGCAGAGATTATATTACACAATCCAATCCTTTTCCGTTATCTAGCCACATCTCAGGCCCCTCGAGATTTGGTGGGGAAATCCCCAGAACGTCTCATAGTAAAGGGAGGTTAGGGTTAGGCTTTGTAGTAGTCGCTATTCATTTAAAACTGGCCCTAACCCTAACCCCTTTTACTATACGACGTTCGGGGATTTCCCTACCAGGTCCTTAGATATGGTGAAATAACAGAAAGAAAAAAAAAACCCACAATCCTCTAAAGGGTTGTAAGTTACAACAAAATATATATGAATATTAATTGTAATGGTAAAGAAGATGCCTTTAAAAAAAAAACAGACTCACGAAGAGCACTCATTGCCCACACCAGAAAGAGACAATCTACATTCTCTGGTCATGTGGTGAGAAGGGGAGAACTGGAGTACATCGTGACCGTAGGAAAGTTGGAAGGGAGGAGAGGCAGAGGGAGATAGAGAAAAGATGCTGGACAGTTTGACATCATGGCATGGAGGATCATCTGTGTCAGAGTTGATTGAAAGTACATGAGACAGGAAGTTGTGGATGGACATGACTTCCCGCGCCACACTTCAGTGACTCTAAGAAGGAGAACAAAATAATATCAATAAGGTTAAAACAATTTCTGGCGGAGGTTTTAACATATATTAAAAGAAAACTGCCTGTGTGGAAAACATGAAATTATTTAGGCCCCTGCATATTATGAGGCCCGGCGCTGTATATTATTTAGTTTATACCTATATGTGGCACTGACCGCCAGCAGAACACGCCAACCTCCATTTAAAGGGTGAATTCAGAAGCAGACCTTGTACCCGGTGACATCAGCAAACCACCAAACGTGTTGAACGCCCATATTTCGTGCAGTACACACAAAGGCAAGCCTGACAATATAGTTTTGTACCTGTACGCATTCTAAGCTCTGTCATTGCTTTAATAACTTTGTCACATTAGGGTGGTAAATAAACAGCAGCGTTAAAAAATCAGTTACTTCTGCTTGGCTGGTGTTTCAACATTTGCGTTTCAAGACATGGTTTAAAAAAGAGTCTTCCATGCGAATACAATGATGAGATTGCAAACGGTCTTCAAGAAAGTTAAGTCACGGTGTGGGTTCCAAGGTCCAATGGGTGGAGGGAGCGTGGGGGGGGGGGGGGGGTAAGGGGGTATACTCACTGCCATTAAAAAGCATTTCGTAAAAGTCAACTAATTAGAGGTGTTTTCTTTGAAGCCTGGGTTTTTCTGCACGAGAGGCGAAGAGCCAACAGTCCATACAAATTAGCCAGATCTGTAAAACGGACGTGCAAGCAACACCTAAGTTATGGAACAAGATAGAAGTCCAGTAGTGGAGGAACAACCAGAACTTTCCGCCTGAGCTGTGCCGGTTAGGATTGATTTGTTTGCCCCCGTTGGAAACAAATTTCTTCCCTCACTGAGGATCAAACATGGGACTCCTCCTGCAGATCAGCTCCGCGCCTCTAGCCGCTCTTCTGAATGTAAATAATAAGATAAAATCCAATTTCCATTGGAGTATACAGCTGGTGAACGCGAAGAAGAAGGAGAAGTTGAAGAAGAAGAAGAAGAAGAAGAAGAAGAAGAAGAAGAAGAAGAAGAAGAAGAAGAAGAAGAAGAAGAAGAAGAAGAAGAAGAAGAAGAAGAAGAAGAAGAAGAAGAAGAAGAAGAAGAAGAAGAAGAAGAAGAAGAAGAAGAAGAAGAAGAAGAAGAAGAAGAAGAAGAAGAAGAAGAAGAAGAAGAAGAAGAAGAAGAAGAAGAAGAAGAAGAAGAAGAAGAAGAAGAAGAAGAAGAAGAAGAAGAGAAGAAGAAGAAGAAGAAGAAGAAGAAGAAGAAGAAGAAGAAGAAGAAGAAGAAGAAGAAGAAGATTAAGAAGAAGAAGAAGAAGAAGAAGAAGAAGAAGAAGAAGAAGAAAAAGAAGAAGAAGAAGAAGAATTTCCTCTAACACTAGTGCTGTCTTTTCCAGTTTTGAAGCGTTTCAGCTTTGTATGAGCTGTATGCTTTCATTTCTTCTTTCTACTGACGTCTGTCCACATTCGGGAGTCGCCATGGTGTAGTGGCTAAATGTTTGCCTGCTGACTGGAAGGTCGTGTGTTCGGGTCTTGACGGAACCAGGCTTTCTTCACAAATTGCCTTGGCTTCCAGATCGACCCAGTCTTGAGCGGGTACCAGGTGCAGTCCTGAGAAGTAAAGGCGGCCGGTGTGATGTTGGCCACATCAAATTAGTCTGAAATTGTGATTTTTAATGCATGTGCCAATCCTACTGCAGGTAATTTAGGTTTGGATGAAGATTGTATAAAATATTAATCACATTAGACCTGTTTCGATCAGCTGTTTTCCCGATTTCATTCGTTGCGAAATCTGACATGTCATACAAAAATGGTCATAACATCTAAAGTATTTAAATTAATTGTTTCGAATAAAGACTAGTTGATGCATAATTGAAAAGAGAAGGCATATTTTTTTTTAAAGAAATCGATAGCATGGCTTTTGAATACGTTAAAAAGTAAAGTTAATCACGACATTTTTTAATGTAAACAATCTTCACCGTGTCTAACATCCTCGAATGTTGTGTGATTTTAATAAACTGTCATTTTAATACTGACACTCAAATAGTTTACATTTATTTTGCACTCATTTCTCTTCAATTAGATGATATATTATGTGCCCTTATATAGCCAATAATTTGTCTTCAGGAAGAGAAGGTTTTACCTTTGCCATATTGCAGTAAAAAAACTTCCACTTAAAATTAATACTGTCCAGACCCCAGGGAAAATGTCGTCCTTAAAGAGGTTTATGTATCAGTAGAAGAAATTAGAAGTGATATAAGTGGAACATCCAACGCTGCAGGAGGTACGGTCATTCTTAATTACACAATAATGAAAATGTTAGCAGGAAAAACCTTAAAGGAAATTACGACATTATTCAATGAGATATGGAGAGAAGGAGAAATTCCCAAGCAAGGGAAACTAGCCACAATTATTCCCGTAAAAAAAAAACCAGAAAAGGAACCTCAAAAAGCAGACTTAAACAGACCAGTCTCGTTAACATTACATTCAGGAAAAATAATCGAAACTGGGATAAACAAAAGGTTTCCTTTCCATATAGAGAAAAATAACTTATTCAGTCAAACCCAGCCATTATTTAGAGCCAGTTTATCTACAATGGACACTCTAATTAAACTAAAGGACCAAGTGAAAAGAAGATTCAGAATCAGAAATAAAACTGTAGCCGTATTTTTAGAGTTAGTTCAAGCATTGACCAGAGAACTAGTATTAGGTGAACTAGTCTTGGAGGAAATGACATTCTAGGTCATCATTAATAATGACAGATGCAATATTTACGTAAATGAGAACGGATTCCCCACAGTGCGGTGTTATCGCCAACAATATTTTCAATCCTGGTGAATATTTTTAACGAGGTTATTAAAATTCTAGGTTTATGAAAACGCGTGCATAGCGAAACGAAACACACCTTTATAAAAACCACATCTCAAAGTTCTTACATAATTAGTTGGTTATCTTTTGGTTATGAATAACTCATTTTAATGTTTCCTGATTACTTCAGTGTATAAGGGGCTTTCGGAAAGTATTGTCCCACATTTTTTATATCTCGCAAACAACATATGCAAAATGTATCAAAATCACTGATTATTTGCTATCCGTCGTCCCCCTTATGGGATGAAATTTTTTGTTATTATGAAGCCCCAACCCTGGCTGTTGCCAGGGGTCGTAATATAACCTAACGGTTAAACGCGGTTTCCGGGATCTCGACGGGTGATCCTCATCCACATGTTGGCACTTTGTGTCACCGGGTGTTTATCGCTTGTGTGATGTCCTGGTGAGGTAAAAATTACCTACATACTAAATCACTGATAGTGAAGCTCATTTTTATTTTTACTCGCATTGATTTTCTACACAGTTTCCATCTACTGCTATGACCTTAAGCCAACGCGAAACGAGGGCCTATACGCTTTACTTATATCAAGTTTTTTCTGTTCACATGACTAACTTTTTCACATCGTCAATCCATTTGTTTGTTTTTGTAGCATTACCTCTCCAAAAATTTAAGTGACTAACAATGCTCCTATTGGCTGAACAACTTCCATGTACAACACAACACACATGCTAAATAATGTTCAAGACAGTTTCTTTTTTCTCGCAAATATAACTTTTTTTAACGCATTTTGTCACCCCCCTCTTTTGTTAATGGATTTGTACACGGTTCCTTTGTGGAAATGGGTTGCCAGATTCCCATATACATTACTAACATTTTAAATTTAAACTATGTAGTTTCATATTTCTGTTTTCATTATTCACTCAGTGGGAATAACTATGGACATTGCTTTCTGAATGCCCCCTCGTAGCTCTCGCCATTCTCGCGGTAATTGATAAATTTGTATGCAATCAGTCATCCACTTTCATTTTCTTTGTTCAATAATCCTTCACCTTTATTATTTTGTTTTCAAATAATTGACTGCTTTGCATTTTTTTTTTAAAGATCTGACCCTTCTGGTTTTTCTTTGTACATTGATTATGTATCTACAAGATAGCTATCAAACTCATTCCAGTCACTATTTAACAGGCTTCTTTAGATGTATTACAGTTTTAAACTATTTTGCCATTTTTTTTTTTTTTTTATATATTCATCTCGATTTCCTCTACCTTATCAGTCAATGTAAGTTAATGTATTTCTCATATGACCGCACATCCCCAGTTGTGTTCCAGTAATCGCTTCGTTATGTTTTTGTTCAATGTTGAATTAAGAATCAACATCACGGCACTCGGGACACTCCCATAAGTGCTACGTCCCCCTCTTCAGCAGCAACCATAAAGTTCCAATTCCGATGGTACCAGTAACCGTCTGATTGTATATCCGTCTCATCCTTCCCCTGAGTGTTGAGCGTCAGCCAAATCCCCTGATAACTCCTCGCAGCCCCATTCCCCTTTGACCGTAATGGTCTATCTGCGCATCCGCACTGTTCACTCGCTCCCAAAGTGCCCTCACAATATCTAACTTGTCATACATCAATTCACAACCAAGTGGTGCAGAGCTAGCCAGTCTATCTGCCTGCTCATTTCCCAACACACTGGCATAATCTGGAGAAAATATCCAAAGGATGCTAACTACCCAGGACTCTGAAATGATGCTTGCCACTCTGCATCAAGCAAGTCTGTTTTTGTAACGTGATAGACAAATTAGGTAAAATCACAGTACCCGTAATATCAGAACAACAGTAATAATAGTGTAAATAATAACATACTGGCAAATTCTTAAAGTTTTCTCGGGGAGAAAAAGGGTAAACAAAAAGACTCAAGAGGACCCAGCCAATCCGTTTTAACACCTATTTGAATTGGAAGTCTTCAGTGGTTTTTTTATGAACTGGATTGAAGTCGCAGGCCAAGCTGGCACTTTTACCGCAACTAATAATGGCTTGTAATCTGTCATTATATCAGTCATTACTGTCAACGGTCAATATAAAAACTATCATTGAAATACGACATCTTTCCAGATCAATATTTCAATAAGTGTTTTTACGTTGAATGTCACAATTAAAATGAGTAGTTTGTTGCAATATATTTTAAGTACAAAAATGCCTAGATTTAAACTCCAAAGACAGGAAGATTGTAATTTCTTCGGTAATTTTGTAAAAAAAATTTTCGTGTTGTCTTGTTTGCGTCAAGCGTTGGGCTACCGTGGCTTTTGTCAGTCGTTATTTTAATTCACTGTTCTTTTTAGGATGTTCGTTATTTGAAGCCCCACCCTGGCTCTTGCCGGGGGGCGCAATATAGCCAGGCCATAAATATGGCCTAATGGCTGAACGCTGTTTTTGGGACTCTCCACGGGTGATCCTCATCCAGATGGTGGCACTTGGTGTCCCCGGGTGTTTATCGCTTGTGTGATGTTCTGACGGGGTACAACTTACCTATCTACCACTAGGCTACAAATAATTAATAAAAAGACATATATAAAGACAGTATATATATAACCAGTAGCAGATTAAGCAAAAGGAATGGATTTAAGATGAGTCAACAAAACAAAGAAACGTCTCAAAAGATCAACAACTATAAGTTATAAGGCAAGCATGTCGTGCAAATTGACTAATTAGGGATGTTTCTTTCCAAGAAGGAGTGCATCAGCCCATAAGACGAGTAAATGACAGCCTTCATACAAATACGCCAGATCTGTAAAAGTGATGAGCCAATAGGCACTTGATCAATGATGAAGCTTAAATCACACTATCTGCTGTACTGCTCATATTTCCTGGTACCCATTTACAGGAAGGTTGGCGCTGAAGCTCTCACCAGAGAGGGAGCAAAATAATTCTTCTATATTTACACATAGCAAATATTTAAGTACTGAATTTATACATGCAAAATCAGTTTTTACTCCATCTGCTCGTATACACGTATTTGATATCGATAATTATTTTGCGTGAAATGGCTGGTGAAAGTCTGCTACCTAATAAATATTGATCTGCGAAAGAACAATAAGGATATTTAACTACATGAAGAAAATAAAACGATTCTACAGAAAAGTCGTCCACATAAAGGAGCCACAGACACTTCTGTAACTGCAAGGAAGCAGGATTCCTCGTGTTCCCACAGCCAAGCAAAATTATAGGAAAAAAAAAACCGGACTCATGAATCAATGACTGAATAAGGAACATCCCGGAGCAAGAAGAAACAAACGGAATTGGACCACAAATAATAAGACATAATAAGGACAGATAAAAGGGAATTATCAATACAAAGGAAAAGTAATGAAACATGAATCTAATTCTGTAATGGCTAAATAACAGAAGGGTACTCAGATAAAAGAAACCAAAACACCCATAATAGGACCAAGTCCTGAACGAGCGGCAAAGGTCACCAAGAAACTGATAGCGACATCATCATCATCACGTAGCAGGTCCTTTGCAGAACGTCGCTCTCATCACAGTCTGCCTGAAAGAAACTCGGTCTCTCGCTAGCTCTACCGCCTCATGTACTTTTATACTCAAGGAGTCACTTAGATACTTTGCCCGTCTTCGTGTTCTTCGGCCCCTGCCCCTCCTTCCTGGTACCATGCCTTCTGCTATTATTTTTCCAGTCCGTAGTGGCACTTGTTATGACTAAAATATTTCAGCTTCCGAGACAGGATTCTGTTTATTAGGTAATCTTCCCTGATGTTCAGATCTTTCAAGATGCCAATATTTCTCCTCTTCTTTTTCCTAGAGATTCTGAGAATCTGTCTAAAGCATTTCAGCTCAAAAGCCCCTATTCTCAAGTACTGAGAGAAAGTCCACAACTGACATCCGTATGTTGCTACAGGGAAGATGCATGCTCAAATCCAATTTAGGTCTACAACAACTGGTGCAAGAAGCATGTTCACAATTATAACCTAAAGGTTCTTCTTTGGAAAAAGCTGGTTGAACGTGGCGATTATTAAAAATATTTTTTTAGCAAAACAAAGGAGGGAAGAGTTCCACTTTTTTTTTTAACCTATAGGTTAAGTAAAGGAAATGACTGTCCTGCTAGACTTATATCTTGTTTAGACCAACCGACACTCGTTAAATGGTGAGGTCAAAAGGCACTAACCACGTCTGCCCTATCATGTAGCAGTATTCGACCAAGTTGTGCAGAGCGAGCCAGTCTGTCCGCCTGTTCATTTCCCACCACACCGGCATAACCCCGTGAAAAAATCCAGACAATACTCCTCACTAGTGTCCTCCGCAGCGAAGCATGCCACTATGTTTGTGCTACTGACAAGATAGCGCGTGGCGGGGAATAAGCTACAGCGCCGCCCATAAAACCATACCTACAAAGAGTGATAGTTACCTTGGACCGAGAGTGCTGGCAATGGATAGTGAAACAGAGGCATTGGTGCAAGAGCTAATCATAAAAAAGCACGCCTCTATACACTAATGGGTTTGTAGTGAGAGGGAAAACAAAGAATGGTGGGGTTTTCTTGCAAATGTTGATGGACACAGAAAGCCTCACGACATCAAGTATGAGAATGGAGGTTGAGGCAATAACGGCAGCTTTCCAATGGCTTGAGAGCAGCACAGCCTAACATGTACTAATAGTAAAGGACTCACAGAACATACTTCGGTCAATAGAGATTGGTGTTCTACACGTAGAGGGATTTGCATTGCTTGATAATACACAGATCAGGAGCATATCATGGATTTTCTGTCCTAGACATTCGGGGGTGTGGGATAATGAGCAGGCTAAAAGACTGGTTGCTGGCGCTCCCCTAGGTTGTGAGCTACTTTATGATAAAGCAGAAGTGGTGTGGGCTCTCTGGGATCAAGTGAACAGTGCAACAGAATATACAGAGTACCCATACATTGATACACTAATTCAGCGGGGAGTAAGCGGGGCGGGTGGGGGGGGTGGGGGGGTGGAAGATATTCAACAGAGGGGGGGGGGGGGGGGGGGGGGGGTGGGGGTGGGAAGAATATTCAACAGGGGGGGGGGGGGGGAGAAACAGACGGACTTTTAATCAGGTCGCAACAAGTACTAGTAGCATATCGGCTCCTCGTGGGCTACTGAGCAAGGAGATGGTGTACGTATGGGAAAACCCGAGTGCAAGGATGTCAATTCTTGATTCATTCATTCATTCAAGAAATAGAAAGATAGAAGAACACACTACACAACACAAGAATCGCAGGTTATAGTTACCTCTCCGGAATCAAACCTTTCACCTCCAATCCTCCAGTAAAAGAGGAACGGTTGTGTTGCTGACCACCTGACAACCAATCAAATGTAGACATAATTTTTGTGTGGTAAACCCGATGTCATACATTACAATTGTCAACTCATGCGACAAATGCTACTGTTTAGAGTTTAGAAATTCTGCAGCAATAGAGTTCCGGAATCATGCAGCGTTCACATGATTGGGCGAATTTTTTGGCGGTCCTCGTTTTGATTGAAATATTAAAAACACAACACTGCACTGCGGTATTAACGAACACATGCAGAGTGAAGGCTGCACCATCTGCCCAGTGCCCACACTAAACAATATGCCCCCCCCCCCCCCCCCCCCAAAAAAAAAAACATGAGCACATATGCAGAATGGAGCCTTACAGCAAAAACTACGGAGAAATACATGACCACACGGATGAGGCATCAGAGACAAACTTTGGAGAACACTTGGAGACTTGCGGCAGACGTGCCGGTTTATGGAGGCAGCACATCTGATAACCTCAGCCACGGCCTTCTCTATTTATATTAGAGAAGGCAGTGCCTCAGCATATGAAACCAATGTCAAAGAAGAAAAAAGATAGTAAGATTGAAAATCATTGTTGTCAATGTGGTTTTCTTTCGCTAACATCATCCAATGGCAATGTTGTTTCGATCCCTGTGTCGGTTCCGGGGCCCTATTGTGGGGATTACAAGAGTAGACCCACTGGCTACCCAAAAGCATGTCGTAAGAGTAGACTAATTGGGAGCTTCCTTCGAAGTCGGAGTGCACCTGCCTGAGAGGTAAGTAACCAACAGCTGTCATATCTGTAAAACGGGTGCACACGCAACACTCCGGTTCTGGAATGAGACTAAGGGTCTAGAACGAACAACCATAACTTTGCGCCGGACTTTACATCCGGTTAACGCGAAGAAAAAGAAGTTTCAATGGCAAAATTATTTCTGCTTGAAGTATCCGATTCAACAAACCTCATAAATGTTGTCAAATTCGATCACAATGGGGGAAAAAAAAAAATAATAAAAGCCTCATTGGTAAAGAAGCTGGCAATGCAATCTGGCTTTAAAGCAGCGGAATAAAAGGCGCTAACATTGGCGTCCTTCAATGAACGATTCGCTGTTTTCATTGGTGGCAATTAACTGAAGATGACGGCCATTCTTTCTTAATCTGCAACATGCTGTGCGATCGTCCCCAATTGACTCCAGGGACACTGAATAAACACGACATATAATCGGCACTATTGATCTAGGGCGAGCAGTGCACAAAAAGAATCCATATTTGTTTGCAATTTAATCGGCTCTAGAATTCAGAATAAATATTTATCCGCGGCCCTCAAGGCTTGTAACACTTGGGGGTTAAAGCGAGCCATTATTTGTGCTGTCCTAGCGCCCCTGTGTCAAGACCTGGTATGGTGCTCTGGCCCTTCATTTCCTGGGAATCTCGTGATACCATGCACAAGAACAACAAACTCCGGGCCGTCCGGAAGTCGTCTGATTGGCCAGCAAGACGTTCCAGAATTGCTGCAGATTCCTTTAACAGGATATTCCATTAGACAGGACGCCTGAAAGTGTTGGTCTTGGCGCTTGACCAACGATGACACTGTGTAACAGTCTATTTGATCTCTCTTGCTTCAAAAGTCTGACATCTTGTAATCACAGACGAAATAGGACAAATCAGATTTTTATTTAAAAAAAAAAAAAAAAAATTGAACAGACTAAATACATGAAACAGAAATATTTTGATTGATTGGCCAAAAAGCGAATATTTTGGCATTTATATTTTCGAGGCATTATGCTTATGAAGATCATATGGTCGCGTATGCTGAATGGGAGAAAATCGGCCATCATGGCAGGCTTAGGAGGCTAAGAACCAGGGAACCAGACCTCCAGGGTGACTCCCACCCCCCCCCCCCCCCCCCACCATCCAATATTTTATTCCAGTCTTGATGATCAAACCCCCCCCCCCCCCCCACCCCGACTCACTTTTCTTTTTCAAATATGTATAAAGGAAGCTAGCCCCCCCCCCCCCACCCCACCCTCTTTTTTCAGGCCTAAACCAAGTATAGACGTTCCCCTTTTAAGTACGTGTTTATACATTTCATATTACATAAAATTTAATATTATACTGAGGGGAAGGGGGAGGGGGAGGAGTGTATACTACATAATAATAATATTAATTAGTGCTTTTTTTAAAAGAAAGAATAGTGCCGCTTCTCACTATAAAGTGTCTAAAAAAGGTTTCCGTACTCGTTATAAAGTATCTATTGTAGTTGTGTTAAACATGGTGCTTAAAAACGGTGCGGTACTGCGTACCATCATAAAAAGCTGTGATTATATTTATAAGCATTACGCACTGTAATGAAGAGGGGGCTGAGAGGTCTCAAGGCATGGTGTCGTTCAGGCCCCGGTGAAGGCTAGGATTTTTTCACGTGGACTTCTAGTAATTTCCCTTGGTCTCTGGGTAGTAAGACCGGACGCCTGTGTGTATTGCTGCGCACGTAAAAAAATACATTGGCAGCTGGAAATCGAAAAAGAATAGGCTAACGTCCCTCCCCCCCCCCCCCACCCCCTCCCCGACAAAATGTAGAGTTGAAAATCTACACAAAGTATTTCAGGATCCTCGGTGGTGCAACGTTCATGCACTTTGCTGAGATTCTTCACTCAGGCTTGAGTAAAAAGTAGAACGGAGTACTTATTGTTTAGACTTGTGTACCATGATGCTGATCTGTTGGGGAAAAAAACATAAACATAAGAATGAAATATAAATGGTCACTTGACGTACACCAATTAGCATACGGCGCCCAGATCCTAGGGCCCTGAAGCAAGTACCTAACCGGCTCCCTTGTGTTCAGACAGCCCTGATGCCCCCATAGATGTAATTCAATATACAAACAATAAAAACAATACAATCAAATGTTTTTTATTTTCTTTTTCTTTAGCATTTTGAGCCCTTGAGCTTCATTGCTTGTTATCGAGTAAATTTAAACACAAATTAAACTACAGTAGTTTAATTCTTCTTCTTCTTCTTTTGTTCGCTTGAAATAAATTGTCTATATCTGCCGTGCTGTCTCTAGTATGAACTTCACTGTCTTTTGTAATTCACTTAGCGGCCCGTACAGTTTGGCTTCCCCCAGTGTCTCTCTAGGCCAGGAGTTTTGTCTGGAAATGTTGTAATTGGGAGGATGTGATCAGCTGTCTCAGGTGCCAGTCCACAGGTACACTTGGCTGATTCGCCAATCTTACATTTTGTATACATGTGGCAGCGAAGTCACTTGTGCCCTGTTCTAAGGCGTAGGATGATAACTTGACCTGGTCTGTTCATAAAATGGTAATTAGCTTGTGCCACTTTCAGTGGTTTTCTGACTGCTTTGATTATTTGCTTCTTATCTTGATATAGACTGGTACATCAGCTTATTCTTCAGCTGCACCTTCCTTAGCTAGTTTAACATCTTGTTCATTTCCGTCAACTCCACAGTGGGATGGTATCCATTGCATAACTAACTTACATTGGCTGCCTAGTTCAGATAGTAGTGTCTGTATACAGTGGAACCTCGCTTAAAGAGCATAATTCCTTCCATAATCATACTCGCTAAGCTAGACACTCGTTATGCGAAACAAATTTTCTTATATAAATTAATGTCGAAAAAGATACTTACAAAATGCTATGTATAACGTTTATTCAAAGAAAATTAAATACACATTGTTAAGGAGAGTGGATCATCTTCATCTTTTCTTCAAACGCGAAACGAACCCAAATGGAATGCGAATTCGATTTGCAGAAAAAAAGTCGAAATAATTATGATACATAGCTAATTATTTTTTTTTTAACTAGAAAGATGTCCAGAGATTTGTTTTTGCCGACGCTTCAAAATTTGGCGAAAATGCGACACATCATTATCATTAAATAAATTTGCAACGCGCATAGCCACTTCCTTATTAGGGCGATGCTTCTCAATGTAAGATGCAACAGTTTGCCATGCTTTCAGCAATTCTCTTATTTCGCCAGAAAATTGTTGCTCCTCCTCTGCTAAACTTTCCTCCAAAACGCAGCTCTAGGTTGTGTTCTTCCACAAGCTCTTTGATATCGCTGTTATCCACCTACAATCCTATGACAGTGGCCAAAAACACAATCTCGTTGACTACAGGTTCCACAGGTACTGTCTCGAACCCCTCAAAGTCACGAATAGACAACACTCTCCAGCCAAAGCTTCTTCCAAGCAGAAACGACGTGGAAGTGATTTTTCTCTAAAACTCTTTGAGAGTGAGGTTGGTCCCTTCAGTCACCTGAAAATACTGCTCGAAGAGTGCTTTAGTGTAGAGTTTCTTAAAGTTAGAAATAACTTGCTGGTCCATGGGCTGGAGTAACGGATTGGTGATGGGAGGCAGAAACTGGATCTAGATGAACTTAAATTCTTCAGAGAGGTCATCTTATAGGCCTGGAATGTTCATGTACATATATCACAATTTAACACAAGTTTGAGAAAATGTGTGATCACAAGCGACACTACGTTGCTACTGGAACGATTGCTAAACACAGACTGATTAGCATGCGCTCGATTCGGGACTTCCACTCTCCTCGCCACTCGTTATGCGAAACGTCGCTCGTTAAGCAAGTCATTTTTTTACAATTTGTTTTGCGCGTTATGCGAATTACTCGTTATGCGAGGTGCTCGTTAAGCGAGGTTCTACTGTACCTGGTAATTTCTAGACTCGAGTGCCTGGAGTGCAGCTTTTGCATTTGTGAGGAATACCATTGGTTGTGAGATATACCCGGTGTTAAGTATTTTCTCTGCTGCTATCTTGATGGCTTGAACTTCTGCATCGTAGTTGTGACGGTGCTTTCCTGTTGGTATTTTGGCTGTATCTCTGGTATTATTAGGATGCTAAATGTACACTCCCGCTCCCCCGTTTCTGATTGTATTTTGTGCTGACCCTTCTTTGTAAACACGGATCCAAAGATTCTATGCGTATTCGTCATCAAGTAGACTGAGAGTGGCTGTTTTACGCTGCACACTGTTTTATTCTTCCTTGTCAAATACTCCTTTCACTCCTTTCTTGATGTGCATTGGAAACTTACATTCCTCTCTCCAGGGAATCCGTTCTAGAACAGCATTTAAGGAGCTATCAGTTGCAGGCAAATCAGTGGTTTGTCTGCACAGCCGTTTGGCCAGGTCCATGAAACTGCTTCTTTTTAGTCGCCATATTGCTAGATTTGGGAATCTTTCATTCATAGGATACTAGGCATGCTAAGAAACTGTTTGCTCGTATTAGCATCTTGGTGTCTCTGCATTTATTCAGTGTTTGAGTTATCATTTTCTCCATTACAGCTATAGGTGTTGATTTCATACTGCCTGTTGTAACTCTGAGTGCTTGATTTTTCATTTTGTCTATTTCTTGTAGTGTGGTATTTGATGATGAACTCTATGCTGTTGATTCATATTCAAGTTGTGGTCGAACACTTTGTTGGTAAAATTTCCTAAGTATTCTCCCACTAGCACCCAACGTGGTTCCACTTAGTTTCTCAGGATGGCTACCCTCCTTCTGGCTTTTGTTGCTGCTTTGTTCATGTGGTTTCTCCGTGTTAACCTGTCATCGAAATTGACTCCTAGGTGTGTGGGAATTTTATCCTCTCTCAGAGATACTCCGTTTATGTGGATGACGCCTGATTTTTGTTTTGGAGAGAGGGTGAAGAGGGTGGTGCTACAATTGCCTATGCTGATGCTGACAGACCATTTATCAACCCATGGAGCCATTGCATCTTTGGCTCTTTGTAGCAGTCTAGTGGCCATTGTTGCATATTCATGTGTACACCATAGTACCAAGTCATCAGCATACATTCATCATCGGGTGCCTTGCAGACTGGCGTGGGCGATCATGCCTCTCCATAATCTGCGATCTCCTGCAGCATGTATCAGTTCGTGTGCCGACACACCTCCATGCCATCATACATTGCAGCTTTAATTCCATGGGGTAGTTCAGAAACCAGGTCATTGATATAGATTAGAAAGAGCGTGGGGAACAAGACACCTCCTTGTGGAACACCATGGCGCATCAAACCTTTTTTACTCTTGGGTCCGTCTCTCTGTACTCGGGCTCTTCATTTGTACAAGTTAGCCTTCACCCATATTTCCATTCACTTTGTGGTTTCTTAGTTTCTTCACGAGGCCTTCCTTCCGGTCCTTGTCAATGGCTTTCTTCGGATCTATCCATGATGCTAGCACAGGTTTATTTTCTTCCTGGAAGGCATCCTCAATTTTTTTTGCTAAAGGTAACTCTAGGATTGACGATGCGTTCCACTGTTTTACAGAGATAGCTAGTAAGGCTGATCGGTCTGTAGCTGGAGACAACGGAACTGTCCTTTCCTGGTTTAAGGAGGGGTATCGCGATTGCATCCCTCCATATCTGTGGAACTTTGCCACTGGTCCAACAATGATTAAATATCAGTAGCAGCATTATTTTGGCTGTTTTCCCAAGGTTCTTGATCATTTCGTTGGTTACTCCATCAATCCCAGGTGACTTTCCAATTTTCAGCTTTGAAATAGTTAGGCGTAAGTGATGCCAGCAGTGCCTGTGAATTATATCATTTTGTCTTGTGGGTTGCTGGTTCTCTCTAGCCTCTCGCTGTTTCTCTGGGCTGACATTAATGTTACTGTTTTTAGCAAAAGAATCTGCAAAGTGATCTGCTGCCTGTTTTCTTGTTAGGATGGCTCCTTCTTTGCATAGTGCAATATTTTCATTTCTCCCTGTGCTCTTATGGTTAGTATGTTTTACTAACCTCCACACCGTCCTTTATCTTTTTCAAAGTTTAGAGACTTTTTTTTTTACTGCCAGCTTGTCCGCCTCCCTGCAGCATGGCTCTTTGAAATTTGGCCTTTGCATGTTTGTATTTATTAAATTGCTTTTGACAAGGTCTTGTCTCAGCTTGCTTTCTTTCTGTTTCCATATATTGTGCAGCTGCTCTAGATCCCAATTCAGTATGGTTCATATTGTTTACGCTCACCTCTCGGTACCGCTTCTAGGGCTGCCGGCAGTATGCATTTGCTTAACTCTTGGACTATATTTTCTGCATCGTTATCTGTGTTCAGATTTTCAAGCAGAATATTTGTGCTATGCTTGTACAACTTCCAGTCTGCCTTCTTGTAATTCCATCTTGAAATAGTGCTGCTCTGCTCCTTCTAACAGACTGGCTTTCCACTGTTAGAAAGACTGGCAGGTGGTCACTGCCTCCTAGTTGTTTCCCAACAGCTATAGTAACATTCAGTTCCATGTCTGGTGAATGAAAGTTCAGGTCTAGTGTCGAAGTGGTATGCCATGCTCTTGAGTAGAAGGTTGGTGGGTAGGTTGGCTAATTATTGAGGATGCATCTATTCTCATCCTGTCCTCCAGTTTCTCTCCTATCTGATCCATGTGATAGTAGCCCCAACTTTGGGAGTCGCTTTTTAAACTCCCTAAATGATCATTCTTTCATTTACTAGTACTGTATCCAGTGCCTGAGGACGATAGCTCGGACGGTAATAGATGTAAATCTGTATATACTGTCTTGAGCTGTAGAGTTTGATACTCAGCACACTCCATATATGTTTCAATTTGCCACGCCGCAAGGATATTATTTTTGACCAGAGTAAGAAATCCACCTTTTCTCCTGTCTTTTCGGTCAGATCGTAAATACTGTTAGCCTCTGATCTTGAAGGCTATGTCTTGTTTGAGGTAGGTCTCTTAAAGGCAGCATACGTGTATCTGCTCTTTGTTCAAGGTGTTTTCTAGTTCTAATTTCTTAATATTTACCAGCCTAGTATTTACTCCATCCGTGTTCCAGTGCATTATTTTTAGACTAGCTGTATTTTCTGCTCTTCTGGTTTTACAAGGCATTAGAGAGTGACTTCAAGTAATTGTAGCTGGACCCTTTCTACTAGACGTAGGCCAGTTACACGTCCCACGTGTACGTGGGTCGGTCAGATGGTGAGAATTATACTTGTTTGCAGATATAAATATATTGCCTACTGCGTTTGTGCCTGGTATCCTGCTTGCTGTATTGTGTCTCCTGGCTGGTTGCCTCCGACTTCAGCACGTTATTTTGCTAGGGTAGACTGTGGTCTTACCCTTGGACTCCCTTGTTTTTACCATAGTTTAATTAACTTGCAACACATTTGGCCGAGGTTGACACGAGACTCCGAGCAGATGTATCAAAATCTTCGATTGCAGTAAATGACCTTGTCTTAATGCATTTTACCTGTTTCGGTTTTTAGAAGGAAAAAAACTGTGAAATGGTATGAGTTATGAGTTAGATTATCTTCACAGCACTCCGGACACACCCATACGCGCTCAGACTCCCCTCTTAACATATTCATCAGCGTCGTGCGGTTAATAAAACCGGTCCTATGTTGGTTAACAAGACTTCGTGTGCGTCCAGTGTGCTTCTCATGCTTAGCTGTGCCGATCTTTACTCCCAATTCTCGTATTCTTAGCAGTGATTTGGACACGTTGTTTTTAAAATCCATAGAACGTCCTATCTCTCTAAGAGCAATGTCTGCGTGATCCATGGCCAGCCATCTTCAATTAATGCAGCACCTGCCAGTCTATCAGCTCTTTCATTGCCAACAACGCCTTCATACCCTGGGACGAAATGAAGGTAAATGCACACAAAGGAGAGTTTTGCAATGACTCAAACAACTGTCTGCGTAACCAGCCTGCCACGCACCGACGGATCATGCTAAAAGAATCACTCAGCACACACACACATGGGAATAGTCCTGTGATTCTAGACACATGAAAGCTTGTGTCACCGCCATCGCCTCCATCGTCATGCTGCTGGTAGTCATGGAGAAGGCACCGCTGGCTTCTTGAACTCTTTTGCCTGAAGAGCGAGCTGTAAATGCCCATGCATTCTTATGTCCTCGTATAAGTGAGCCGTCTGTGAAGATGACCACACCTGTCTCATCTGACTTGTCACTGATAAGCGCGCATACCTCGGCATTGACAGTAAAATGGTTTGCTTTCATATAATAAAACCTTGACGTTTATACTCTGAACTAATTTATAAACCGCTAACAGTAAACAACATCAAAAGATCGCTTCATTATCATACTTAAATGTTAATTTTCAACACTTAATCTGTACATTCCTCTGAAGTTGAGACGGAGTTCTGTTTTGCAAGATTATAACAATAAATGTCATTTGAAACGTTTTGACGCTGCCTTTTAGCTTTTCATGGGTTTTAGTTCCCGGGGCAGCTTGTTCGATTCAATCCAGTAACACAACACGGGGATAACTTTGAGAAAACAAACACGGATAAACATTTCTGCCTTTGATGTTTGTTTAGAATAAAAGCGCCAAAACTGAGCTCATCGTCTGGAAAATTCACAAAAGGACAATCAGAGAAACGGGGCGCCATGCAGACTGTCAACCTCTCCTGCTGTGAAGTTGCTATTGTTGCAGTGCCGCCACCGTGAACTAACACAAACATTCGCACCTTTAGAATACAGGCAGTGATGGATGAAAATGTTGATGCAGAAGATGCTTGCAGAAGTCAAGTGACGAACACCATTTTATGTGTGACTGTATCAGCTTTCAGAGGGTGGAAATGGCTAGAACGCTTGAATCTCATTCAGAAGACCTGAGTTCGAATCAGTGGCGATGCGCACATGTAATGGATCTAATTTCCGCTGACACTTGCCACTACCAAGGAAAAATGATTTTGTATTATTGCTGCTTATTATTTGCCACAAATATGCCACTCAGTTTTCGTCTCGAACATAGCGGGAAAAAAATCTCGCTGCATGCTCACGACACTCATGCCGAAACTGTAACATGCGAAAGCTACCAGTCACTAGTACTACGATGCTAGCCAGGCACTCAATTCTCAACAGCGAAGCAGCGAGGAGGAAAATATCACGAAATACCCTCTCGAGAGTAATCGTTAACTCGACACTGGTTCCAGTTCTCGGTACGGTAAGATGGTGGGAGGTCTTTGTTTTCCCCACCTTTTCTCTCCCCCCCCCCCTTTTTTTTTTCTGTGCGCACTGCAAACTCTTGAGTTCCCATGCAATAATTTGATAATGTATAACATTTTCAGTGATATACAACAATATTCAGAGATTTCCACAGCGATACTTTATGTAAGCCATCATAGCCTTCGTAAAGTCAGTGAATTTCGAAATGAATGGCTGTTGTTTTTCAACATTCTTCTAAACTATGTCTCAGAGTAATTATTTGATCAAAACAACTTCTTCTAGGTCAAAACCCAGCATCTTCTTCTCCCGGGATTGTGTTGACTACACTTTCTATTGACAATTAATTTACAAAAAGACGTAAACCTAGCATTCCTCTAGAATTGTTGCTGTCAGTAAGACGGTCGTTTTAGGGTGATTTCAACGACCATTTTTGATTTTGGATGTCTCCTCTGTGAATAGAATGTTAAACATAATTTTTACTCTATTTTTAGTGTTTCATAGAACAGGCATGGCTATTTTTTCTAAAAGCTTCCCACTAATTTCTCCCCATAAAGTAATCCCCACAAAGTACCTAAAGAAAAGGTGCCGGTACTCACCACACAGTACCTAATAAACGCGTCAGTCCTAACAAAGTACCTACTACATTAGCGCTGAAAAAAAAAAAAAAAATAATGCACAACAAGGCGCCGGTACTGTACCGTTGCATAACACCAGAGTAAAAGTCCTGAAAATAGTTTAACACAAAAGACCACTACAGTAAGCAGAACTGTTCATTTCTTTAAAAGTATACGAAAAGTAGTAACTTCACAGAATGTACACAGATTTGTTCATGCAGCGTAATGAACATGTTCCTAAAACAAGTCAACTTGACTGACTGACGTTTAACCCCACCAGGACATCACACCGAGCGATAAAAACCCCAGTGACGCAAAGTGTCACCATTCGGATGAGAATCACCCGGGGACAGGTCCCAGAAATCCCGTTCAGCACATATGTGGGTTATATTAGGGCCCTTTGCAACAGCCAGGGTGGGACTTTAAAACAATGCAGTGTGTAACACTCAAGTTAACTTGTTCATCAGCCATGCTTCTGGGGCCGCGTTAGCCCAGTCGCTTTCAAATCCTGCTGCGACTCGCTGCAGCCCACGGTCGGTGTTCGAAACCGGGCGGCTCCCGGGGTTCACACAACCTCTAGGAAATGGGCACCATAGTTGACACTCTGGGGTAAATGGAGGAACGTCGCTGTAGCTACAGAGTTACGTGCGAACGGTGACACAGGCGGCAAATTCTTATCAGCTGTCCATACTGGTGGCAGAGCAGTTATGGTTTTTAACCGTGTGCAATGACGCTGGTTAAAGTCTCCCGACTTTATCTTTTTTTTTTTAATCAGTTATGCTGTAGTCCTAAAGGTACCAGGGATCACTTCAAAAGATGACCAGACGGAGACACAACAGAGAACCCTGGCTCTTGCTATGCTTGATGAGAAGTATCCAAACACCACTTGGACTCGGGTTTTCACCGACGGCTCTGCTACAGATGCAGTCAGAAAGAGGGGTTGTGGAATATACATTAAACCCCCTAGCAGTAGAGCAGAAACTCTCTCTCTACCAGCAGGTGACATCTGTACTAACTTCAGAGCTGAGGCAACTGCCCTCCTTTCTGAGGTCCAACATCTCATCACTCAAGAACACAGAGGGCACCAAATTGTTAAAATTAGTGACTCATTGTCTGTTCTCCAAGCACTATCAAGCAAAAAACAAGACAAACTAATTGCAGATCTAAGGACCAACATTGGCTTACTCTCTAAGGAAGCAGAACTGGTCTTGCAGTGGATATCAGCCCACTGTGGTATTCAAGGAAATGAGAGAGCAGATGAGTTGGCAAAAGCTGGGAGTAATCTTCAACAACCTCATCCACCACACAGCTACAAGCAAACCAAAACAGCGCTAAAGCAGTCTTTCAAGCTTGAGTGGAGAAGGCAGAATGGAGATTACAGACCAGAGAGTGACAACATAAACAAACTCACAAACAGGAAAGAACAAACATCAATTTTTAGACTTCGGACTGGACACTGTGGTCTTCGAGCACACCTTTACAGGATAGGCATAAAAGAATCTGCAGCCAGTGATTGTGGAGCAGAAAGAGAGACCCCTGAGCACATACTACAGTACTGCCCTAACCTCTCCCAGCAAAGACTGTGGATCTGGCCAAAGAGAGCCACACTGCAAGAGAAGCTATGGGGGTCCGGTGGCGACCTTAAAAGCACAATCCTATTTGTGACCCAAACGGGACTCAATGTTTAGCATGACTGATGTCGAACGCAGAAGAAGAAAAAATCAGCCATGCTCAATGTAAATATCTTTTTTTTTTTTTTTTTTTTGAATCAGTCAAAATATTACCATACTTGGTCTCCATCTAATGATTGAGTAACTTCCGAAGTTGAGCATCAACGATTTTCTGCAAAACCATGTTCTCCACGTCATATATCAGTCCTTTGGTCAAGAAGTGAAACTGACTGATACCACTCCCATATAAAATGTCGCCTTTATGTGAAAACCAACTATCCGGGTGGAAGTATCCGAAACTCCGCGACGCTTCACCTATCTCCACTCGAGCAGAAACATAGCCAGGCGCCCTGTTGTGACGAGATCTGTGCCATTCCCTCGTGCTCATTTTTTATAGCCGATGTTCTAGCAGCCGGTCCATTCTTCGTGACTGAGACTCCGGAAAAGATTCTGAGAGCAAAATCTGGTCGAAATTGAGACACTTGCGACAAAGAACCAGAGAGAAGACACCATTTTCAAGTCATCAGTGGCGTCAAATATTTGGAATGGTTTATTCAAGTTCAGCGAAGCTCGAACAAGGGGCTACAAATCATGCCCTTTATCACCCACGAGAGCTGAAATTAATTACCCTTAATGCATCTAAAATGTGGACGGTTCTCTTTTTCTCAAAGACGGAACTCAAATAAATTTACTGTATTCTTTTCAAAATTTTCGACAGGAAACGAGCAGTGTATTGGCAGGCTGTGGATCTTTAGTGGCTGGTATATTGAATATCAATGTTAATTGGGTTCTGTGGATTAAAGGTTAGTGAACGTGTTTAATAATCCTGGACTTACCTGGGTACGATTCCTGCAGCGGAAGGCTTAGAAGAAAATTGTTCGGATAGTGGTACGAGATTCGCATCTTGGAAGCGAATAACGTAATGTGCCTAAAGACAGGGGTAGATTAATTTATCTTCGGTAGCAACCTTCCATTGAGGAGACGGCACAATATTAAAAGAACAATACAGCGTAAACTTATGGCTGTCTGGAGAAGAAACCAATTACCTTTAACCGAACGGTTACAGATTCGAACCCTAATGCGGGAGATCAGGGTTCGACCCCGATAAGGTGATGGATCTTTTCTGCCGGGAGCGGAATATTAGGGGGAGGGTGGATGGGTGGGGGTGGGGGGGGGGGGGGAGGTGCAATATTAAAAATCATAATCTTCACAGTCTGTGGCGGCAGCACTAGCCATGCAATCCTAAACCAGCAGGCTCGTGATTCCCCCCCCCCCCACCCCTCTACAAACCCCTAAACAGTTGTAAAATACAGACAGTAGAGACATGTGTGATTGATTGGCACATTTCCGTCTCTCTAGACTATAGTGTTGTGTTGCACTATCAGGAGGAATGGGACTCACAGCCCATGGCGATGGCGAGTGTGACTAGCAAAACACGCCGTGTTAAGAAAAGTCTTCTGCATTTATAGGATGGTATTTCAGGACCGTTGTTGTCAACATTTGTGTTTAATCTGTTTCTTCTCGGACGTTCAGCTCTCATCCTTTCTGCAGTCATTTCTTCCTTCATTCTCATTCCTTCCTGATGACATAACACGGTCCATGGCATTTTGTTCCCATGAGTCCACCTCAACACCTGTATCCTTCATGTCCAGGTTTCACACATCTTTATATCATAGAAAAGGTCGGCCTCGACATCTTCTATCCGTCTTTAATTTTACCACAGAGGATGTTCTTAGGGACTCTGCCATCCTCCATTATCCAGGTGTGAACCAGCCACCTGAGCATTCGTAGATTGAGCATTGAGAAAAGTATTGAAATACCTGCTCTTTCCAATACCAAGAAACATACACAAACACACACACACGCGCGCGCACACACTCACACACACATACACACACAATTGTTTTTGTGCAAATTGTGTGTATTTATGATGTCACCGTTTTACTTTCCAACAGCGTTCAGAGCTGGGAAAAATAACTCTGACCGTCAAAAAATATAGTTTTAAAAAAAGATAATATTTTTTCTTCTTTTAAATACAATGAAAACAGCAGACCAGCCATATTTTAAATAACGAAGAGATTTCAAAGGTCATAGATTTTGAATATTTAGCTAGTGCGAACAAATTGACTGGAAAACTTGGTGGCAGCTAGCAAGATTGATGGGACAAGGGCAAGACTGACAAAAATATACACGTCTAGATGGCTTCACCACACATATGGGGCGATACAAGAGCATCGACCTGATCCGTGATTCTGGTGATCGTGAGATATTGTGAACCCTGACGTCATACGCTTACCTGCAGGACACATGATGACGATGATATTAAGTAAAGATATGAGTGTAGGAGAGTCGACAGTTCGCTTGACCATTTAACTAATGAGGCGACTACAAGTGAAATTGCGTAAGACTCTACGACTTGTATGAAAGTGAATGTGCCTCTCTGTCTCTAAGGAGGAAAAGAAGGGCTTTTAAGCTGAGCTGCTATATAATAATTCTCAGAATACGATGGAGAAATAAGAAAAGAGATACTGACATTCCAAACGATCTGAACATTATGGAAGATTGACTAATAAACGGCATCGTGTCTCGGAAGCTGAAATATTTTAGTCATATAAAGTGCCATTGGAAAACAGAAATAATAACAAAAGACATGGTACCAGGAAGGAGGGGTAGGGGTCGACCAACACGAAGATGGGCACATAGTATGACTCCTAAGAAATGAGAGTGCACGGGGCCGGAGAGATGACGAGAGACCGACTTTCTTTCATGCAGACCGTGATGAGAGTGATCTTCTGCAAAGCACCTGCTGCATCATGATGAGCACGAATGCGTCTGCGGGGAGAGACGGAGCCATATGGGATAAAACCCGGTGCAATGAAGTCGACCCTCTCTACTTTAACCTCTAACCTTTAGCGTCTAACAGTTTCATAATCTTTGAATACAACTGGTTTGATTCTCGTGCTGGTCAGTTTACTAAAAAAAAAAAGTGCTCCTTGTTTTCTGACAGTAATGCAAGTGTCATCCAAGCATAACTTTGAGTGCAAAATGACAGATTATTAAAGCATATTCATTCCAAAACCCACTGCTGGCTGTGTGGATTTTTTTTCATGGTATGGGGCGTCGCAGGTCGACCCAACCTAAAATGGTAACAGATGGCTGTCCTGTGGAAGTATAAACGGCCGGCGTAATGCTGACCACATTACCCACCTAGTGCCGATAATCTGAAAAAATATGGGCACTCTTCCAATTTACCCGATGCGCCTAAAGGCGTGAAAAGGGATTTTTACTTTTTTATTTATTCATGTTTATTCCAACATTAAGCTACCAGTGCCAAACATGGACACTATCTAAAGCCGATATACGCAAAATCACCACCTGCGAGATGAGGTGCCTGAGAAAAGCAGTCAACCTAACCATCCGAGATCGAGTGAATAGTGAAACTTTCAGGCAAATTGTGGGAACGACACCTTGTACTAGATTCATCAAGAAACCGCAGATCAAGTGGTTTGGCCATCTTGTTAGAATGCAGCATAATCAAATACCATCACAAAGACTACATCTCAGAAGATCAGCTACAAGAGCAAAAGGACGGCCGCGGAAAACATGGATCGACAACATTAAAGACACTTTACGCCTTCATGGCATGACAATAGCCAGTGGCAGCCAACGTGCACTGGATCGCAAATTATTCCTCCCCACGTCGGTTAACGGCAGACGTGGTTTATGATGATGATGATGAATGCAAGTGTCACACAGTGGAAGAGCCTGGGACCTCACCATGTATTATTCCTAAATACATAATTGGCAACACTGGATGGGTACAGTCTTCAGTGTAGAAACGGCAGACAAGTTTTATTTATCCACGTGTGGGCTCCAGGAACCCACTGTATGTGTGTGAGGGGGGGGGGGAACCCACTACCCCTACACCCCAAAAAAAAGAATGCACATTTGACTAATTAGGGGTGTATCATTTGAAGTTGGAGTGTATGTGAGAGGCTAGGAACCAACAGTCTGCATTTAAATAATCTGTAAAACGGACGTGCACGCAAAATTCTAATCTTGAACAAGACCAAAATCCAGAAGGGAACGAACAACCATAACTTGTCCGCCTGAGCTCACAGCCGGCGAACACATAAGAAAAATTAGAACCATTTTCACCTAGTTAAAAACTTGAAGGAGGAAACGTTGACCTGAAGTAAAAATAACAGACAGGAAAGTTTACGCTGTCTGGAAGCGATGGCACCGTTTTTACCAATTCGTTTAGTATTGACTATCTTCACTTGCATGGACAGGCTTAGAACTACGCAGAACTCATTTGTCTGTCGGACACTATCCATGAATACCAGGACTTCAGCAGAGGGTAGTTTTCATTGCTCCAGCGACATGGATTATAACACATTAACCGGCGGGTACTCGTTATCCTACACAATGAAGCGAAGCCCCAATCATTGTTGTCCAGTTGCCGGATATTTTCACTGGTCCCCTATTCAGTTTATCAGTGATTAAACGGTCGTCAGATTAATTTAACATGATTGCTTCTCTCGGCAATCGCTAGTGTTAAGAGTTTTTGGTAGCTACACCAAAGATGGTACAGCGCGCGCGTTAACACAACCGCGTCAGTCAAAGACCAGGCAATATTTAATTAGCTTTTTCATTCAGATCCACCCCAAACGTGTCCACTGATAGGGGAGCTCTGAAGTAAAAACAACACCATCTTAAAAACAGCAAGAACCAGGTCTGTTACTTGTTCCAACGGTCGTTTCTCCAGACATACGCGTGCCGGAAATAGTTTCATAATAATGGGTAATTTGTTTATGGACACTACACTGCCGGTGGCTGGTGATTAGCGGCGCCTGTCGTCGATTTATGAAGTTTAACGACACTCTATTAAACGCTGTCCGAACACTACATAGTGTCTACGGCGTCTGATCATTACTGTGCAACACGGGAACCACGGCTGCCAAAACCAGAGCACGCTACCGTGAATGAAAAATGGACGTGGGGACGTGTGCGTGACGGAGGGAGGCATGGCTACCATCTGGCCTGGGAACATGTCCTACGTAATTACCAGTCACTAGTTTATTTCCTAAGCATGTTATTGCTGAGAAATAGGAATTTCTATAAGAAATATAACTTTTTTTAGAAGACTGTCTATAGAAAACAGTTTCAATAATTTGTGTGCTGTCTTCGTTGAAAGGTGGCAGCAAAGATGGCCCAAAACGTTGTCTCTCTTTTACTGTATCTATCTATGTGTTCCCCTGTCTCCACGTGCATTCCGTCTCGCTATACCCTCCGTCTATCTGTTCCCTCCGTCTTTCTGTGCATTCCGTCTTTCTGTGCCCTATGCATCTCTATGCTCTTCGTCTCTGTGTGGTCTCCGTCATTCTGTGAACTCCGTCTCTCTGTGCCCTCTGCATCTCTGTGCTCTTCGTCTCTGTGTGGTCTCCGTCTTTCTGTGAACTCCGTCTCTCTGTGCCCTCTGCATCTCTGTGCTCTTCGTCTCTGTGTGGTCTCCGTCTTTCTGTGAACTCCGTCTCTCTGTGCCCTCTGCATCTCTGTGCTCTTCGTCTCTGTGTGGTCTCCGTCTTTCTGTGCATTCCGTCTCGCTGTGCCCTCTGCATCTCTGTGCTCTTCGTCTCTGTGTGGTCTCCGTCTTTCTGTGCATTCCGTCTCTCTGTGCCTTCTGCATCTCTGTGCTCTTCGACTCTGTGTGGTCTCCGTCTTTCTGTGAACTCCTTCCCTCTGTGCCTTTCGTTAGTCTCTCTGTGTCACTGTGTCTGTCTGTCTTTCCATCCATCCATCCATCCATCCATCCATCCATCCATCTATGCATCTATCTATCTATCTATCTATCTATCTATCTATCTATCTATCTATCTATCTATCTATCTATCTATCTATCTATCTATCTATCTATCTATCTATCTATCTATCTATCTATCTATCTATCTATCTATCTATCTATCTATCTATCTATCTATCTATCTATCTATCTATCTATCTATCTATCTATCTATCTATCTATCTATCTATCTATCTATCTATCCTAATCTATCTATCTATCCTAATCTATCTATCTATCCTAATCTATATATCTATCTATCCTAATCTATCTATATATCTATCTATCCTAATCTATCTATATATCTATCTATCCTAATCTATCTATATATCTATCTATCCTAATCTATCTATCTATCTATCTATCTATCTATCTATCTATCTATCTATCCTAATCTATCTATCTATCTATCTATCCTAATCTATCTATCTATCTATCTACCCTAATCTATCTATCTATCTATCCTAATCTATCTATCTATCCTAATTTATCTATCTATCCTAATCTATCTATCTATCCTAATCTATCTATCCTAATCTATCTATCTATCTATCCTAATCTATCTATCTATCTATCCTAATCTATCTATCTATCTATCCTAATCTATCTATCTATCTATCCTAATCTATCTATCTATCTATCCTAATCTATCTATCTATCTATCCTAATCTATCTATCTATCCTAATCTATCTATCTATCCATCCTAATCTATCTATCTATCCTAATCTATCTATCTATTCTAATCTATCTATCTATCCTAATCTATCTATCTATCCTAATCTATCTATCTATCCTAATCTATCTATCTATCCTAATCTATCTATCTATCCTAATCTATCTATCTATCCTAATCTATCTATCTATCTATCTATCTATCTATCTATCTATCTATCTATCTATCTATCTATCTATCTATCTATCTATCTATCTATCTATCTATCTATCTATCTATCTATCTATCTATCTATCTATCTATCTATCTATCTATCTATCTATCTATCTATCTATCTATCTATCTATCTATCTATCTATCTATCTATCTATCTATCTATCTATCTATCTATCTATCTATCTATCTATCTATCTATCTGCCTGCCTGTCTGTCCGTCCGTCCGTCCGTCTGTCTGTCTGCCTATCTGACTGTCTGTCTGTCTAGCCCATATGGAAGAAGTCTAAATTCCAGAAGTGGACAAACAACCAGAACTTTCCCCATGAGTTTAAAGCCGGTGAAAGAAGCGCAGAAGAAGAAGAAGAAGAAGAAGAAGAAGAAGAAGAAGAAGAAGAAGAAGAAGAAGAAGAAGAAGAAGAAGAAGAAGAAGAAGAAGAAGAAGAAGAAGAAGAAGAAGAAGAAGAAGAAGAAGAAGAAGAAGAAGATAAATCTGTAGGTAGCAATGAGGAGGTGATAGAACTAATCGAATGATCACTAGAATAGCGCCTCTTTACTTTCTCCATAAAGATTTGCAAAACAGATATACCAAACTAGGAAAGATACTTTTCCTAATTCATTCACGGATTGTTATTACGCCATCCCAGTGAAACAAATGACCTTGAAATTACAAGCTCCTAAATTTAACTAATTATTTTTGTTGTCTCTTTTTGGTTTGTTTTGCCTTAATAAAAAGTTTAACCTGTACATTTTGTTGCGACTGAGCTAACCATGCAGTCCTCATTTAGGCTTCCAACCCTTTGTCCAACGCCTAAAAATGCAGACACTTTCGGTAAAGTATTTTTTTTTATAAATGTTTTATTTGTAGACAACGAATTTTGTCGGAACGTCCGTTTCTGAACCTCCTTGTGTCTTTAATTTGTAGGGCTTCCTAGTCACATTGAACCTTTATTGGCTGTATGTCATTGACAGCTACTGTCCCCTTTCAGTATAACAATG
>CAJHNH020002819.1:77500-92739 GCA_905116865.2 Candidula unifasciata
TGAACGATAAACACCCGGTGACGAAAAGTGCCACCATTCGGATGAGGATCACCCGGAGAAAGGTCCATAAAGCCTGTTTAACCCATAGGCTGGGTTATTTTAAGGCCCACAGGAACAGCCAAGGTGGAGCTTTAAAATAGCACCCCCCCCCCCCCCCCCCCCCAAAAAAATTGCGTCTAACATGGGGACGGAATGATATGATGGTTTGAAAAGTACCCTCCAACTAAACAGTAAGGAAACTACAGCAGATTGTTGGATAGTGGACTTACTTTCAAAAACAAAGATTTTGTTTCAATCCCTAGAATTGGCATGAAACTTTTTATTTTGCATCTGACATTAATTCGGTCCATGTTGATTTTGGAGACTGGAAAATATATTTCCAAATGAATATTGATTGCAGTAAACATACATTAAAGGTTAAACCGAGAGGACTCACTTCGTTGCAGGGGGTTTTATCCCATTATGGCTCTGTCTTTTTCCGCAGAACGGTTATCTGCCCAACGAGAGCTTTACACAAAGCACGAACTCCATGGCTCTGGTGACAATGCCCAAGAAGCTAAGTAAAAATGGCACTCACGAACTAAAGGGCGAAGCCACGAAATTAACCCAAGACCTCCAGAACGCGAGGCAGACGGGTTGACCACTTCACCACGGAGATCGCCAATAAATACACATTTAGATCTTCACGGAGTCTGTGCACTGTGCTAAGAACCTGCTTAAGTAATCCGTGAAAGAAGACTGGAGCATATTTGGAGATATCCATGGAGCGATCTGTCTCCCTCTGCTGTGATAATATCCGATTGTTGGTAACTTGCCGTCTTTCCAGATTCTAGTATTTTGATTGAGCGGAGTTAGAACGCTGAGCTCTCAAGCGGTTCATGTCCGATTATTTTTTTCAGTCGGGGGCAAAATAAAATCCTCACCCGCACAGTCGTGGCGACAGCACTGGCACGAGGCCGTAAATCCTGACTCAAAGACCCCCTTGCCTACACCGCAAAAGTGGTATAATGAAGGCAGTTTTTGTCAGTATTTCGTTTTGCTGTAAGGAGGCATGGGAATCTCAGCCAATACCGTTATCAGTTAAGGTCATGTGAAGTCCCTCCTCTCCACACCGCATACAGTACAAAAATAAAGAACCCTTTTACATCGGGCATATAGGGCTAGACCAATTATGGACCAATCGACAGTCAGTCGGCGATGTTATGTTTTTTCAACAGATCAACATCATGGCATACGGGTGTAACCCATAAGTGATCCGTTCTACTTTTAACTCAAGCCTGAGTCTGAAGAATCTCAGCGCAGTGCATGAACTCCGTTACACCGGCCAGGATAAAATACTTTGGGTAGATTTTGTAACCAGATTTTACCGGGCAAGCGCCGTTAGGCTACTCTTTTTTTTTTTTTATTTCTAGCTACCAAGGGACTTTTTAAGTGCGCAACAATACACACGCGCGCCCGGCCTTACTACCCAAAAAAATCCAGGGAAATTACTAGAGGTCCACGTAAAAAATCCCAGCCTTTACTGGGGCTTGAATCCAGGACCTCCGGCACTCGAAGTGGATGCCATACCTCGAGACCACTTGGCCCCTGGCGATTTGGTCAACATCACGCCAACTGCCTTTACGTCCCATGACTATACCTGATACCAATTTAAGGCTGGATCAACCCGGAAGCCAAGCTCATTTTTAAAAAAAAGAAAAAAAAGTCACAGCATATAGTATGGGCAGTATTAACTTTTTGAGTCCCAGGGGGTTTAACAACACAGGCCCAGGGGGTGGCAAAGAAAGTAATAAAATTGGCACGTCATGCGTTCATTGGGCTTCTATGTAGGAACATGTGAACGTATGATGCGTTCCTTGGGACTAAAAGAGTTAAAGAGACTGTGTGTTGCACATGCAGCAAGACACTTCGCTAGGTCTGATAGGTTAACTCCAAAAGGCAGGTAACACGGTATGTTTAGAGTTCACATACTGAAAATTTAATAACTCATAAACATTCTTGAGTGACTATACATTTTAAAAAGGCATATATTTGTCATTTTACTTCTGTCATTCACATAAAATCACACAGCAGATGCTTCAAGTATGCATTAACATACTGGCAAAGCACATTACTTTCATCACAGTTCTGACTGAAAGAGCCAAATGTCTTAAGTTTGCTTGATAGGTTAAATAACACACCATGCTTTGCTTGATATACACTAGAACTGCTGAATGCACATATAGCATAGTTTTGGACATGACGCGTGCGAAATGCTCGCTTGATGCACCGCACACTTGCCAAGTATCCAGGTATGCTTAATAGTGTTACAGATCAAAGTCACCACTCCCGCCCAACAGCAATAAAGGACGCTGGATACATGTTGAACGTCAAAATATAATTAATGTATTTCAAAACCAAGACAATGAATCCACATGAATTTCTATACTGCCACAGTCATTCCTACTGGTGAGGCAACACACACTCCGGACGCTCTGGGCTACTTCTACTGCCACCCTGTTCCGTGGTTAACAACGAGCAAACATTACCTTCTCGTGCAAACCCACTGCTCGTGAGTACGTGTCTGTCTCTATGACACCCATCCCTTGGGTACACTGTCACTAGAAAGATCATACAGGCCGATGCACAATACCTTGTGAAGATTATCCAGACCTTCCGTCTGCGGCCTGACACGTACTTGAGATCTCCCATCTCACCATACGAGCTTCTGTCACGCTGGCCCTGCCTCTGCGGCATGTCTCGCCGATAGCCTGTATGCCTAACGCCAGCGTAACATGCGGGTGTGCAGGACTAGTCTGGCAACACCCAGACTAGAACCTACATCACCGCATCCTTCCTCTCCGGGGACTTGGAGCCAACAGTTTTTCTCTCTCTTCACATTGCGTTCAATGTGTCCTGCACCGCACCAAGTTTTTACGTTCAATAATGAACTTCCCTTTCATATACCCATATATTGCACACAACAGGACATTAAAAAATAAAAAGAAGTTTGTATGTTGTCAACGTGTGATGAATATAAATGGCTCCAAATAATCAAACTACTCTCTCTCTCTCTCTTTCTCTCTCGTCTTCTTCCTTTTTAAACATTTAAAGCTGCTACACTAGCAATCATTTATTTCTTCTTAATAATTAGCACAGCTGAAAATAATAAACCATTTACTAATTCGATCAGCATTTTCATGTAAAAACAAAGCACTGTGTGAATGGGGAATGTATTTGATTACTTTGTACATATGTATGTACCTATCTATATTCTCTTTATGCAGCTGCTGACACATAAAGCATCTACAAGAGATCTAAGTTTCTTCCCGTGCTCGTCTGTCGATGATATCCTATGCCAGTTTATTCTCCAATTCCCTCTGTTGTCCTTCTCCAGGTTTTCCTAAGTCATCCATGTCAATTTTTACATACTTCTGCTTTTATGTTCGAAATAAACACTTATTTCAATGTTCTTGAAACTTTGGTATACCATAGTGCAAAGGGAGAGAGGGGGGGGGGGGGCAGAAAAAGGGGGGGGGGTGAAGAAAGTATATGTGTGTAAATCATCACATTATCCATATGCCAAGATCTGCCATGAGATGGCTTTTCCTATAAATTTGCCTCCAGAATCCCTGTTTACCACCTGCACCTGGACTGAGTGCAACCAATCAACCAAAGCACAAACAGCAACCAGTTGAGTTGAGTCAAGAATTGACATCACAGCACTCAGGGCATTCCCATGTGTGCTCCATCCTCATCTTCAGCAGCCAGCGCAGAGTTCCAATACTGATGGTACCAGTCACAATCTGGTTATATGTAAACAGCAACCAACAACTTGAAATATTTTTTTTGGGGTTGTCATTTCACCAGACAAAGAGTAAACACAAAATCTATATATGTACCAACAATCTCTGTTAAACATACTGAATAAAATATTATCAAGGTTTCAATGCAAATAACAATTTTCATAACACTGTCTAAAACAAGAGAATAAAATCAATGGTCAAATGTTATGATTATCTATCTTTATGATCTTCATTCATTCATTCAGTAGCATGTCCCTCGCGGAACCTCGCTGCCATAACAACCCTCCGGAAAACCTTCCTATCCTGAGCAAGATGTCCTGCGTCTGATACACCCATCTGGAGATCATCTGCCACATCCTGCACCCATCTTTTCCTTGGCCTTCCTCTTCCTCTCTTCCCAGGCATATACCCCACCATTATTGTTCTCTCTAGACTTCCATGACGTTTCAAGTGACCAAAATATTTCAATTTTCTTTGTTTTATTGTCTTTACTAGCCAACCCTCTTCAATATTCAGCTCTTGAAGTATGGATGCATTTGTTTTTTTTTTCTTTACCCAAGATATTCTTAGAACCTGTCTGTAACATTTATATTCAAATGCATTTATGCGCTGTTCCGCTTGTTTAGTAAGTGTCCAGGTCTCACAGGCGTATGTTGCAATGGGAAAGATGCATGCTCTTAAAAATCTGACCTTTGTAGTTCTATCTGTACAATTCCATAATTTATTCAGTTGTTTTAGTCTTTGAAGAGCAATTGATAGTCACCGTTTAATTTCTTTCATTGTGTAACCATTGTTGGTAACCAGTGACCCAAGATATTCGAAATTTTCCACCACTTCCAATCTTTCCTCATTAACATATATTTCCTTCTCCATGGCAGTTTTGTTTGTATGCATTATCTTTGTTTTTGCTATGTTAAGAAATAAGTTATGATTTTCACTATTTCTTTGGAGTGAGGTTAATAAGTTTTCTAAACCATTTTGTGATCTTGATAGTAATACTGTATCATCAGCATAACGAATTTCTGGTATTTCATGACCACCGATGTTTAGGGCATCATATTGTTCCTTGTTTATATCATCTCTTACATTTCTCATTATATTTTCGGCGTACAGGTTGAACAAATACGGTGACAGCACACATCCCTGACGGACTCCTTGCTTGATGCCAAACCAGTCTGATGTCTCTCCATCTATTCTGACTGCTGCTTGTTGGTCTTGATAGAGCATTTTAATGAGCTGCACTATATGTGATGGAAAGCACATATTCCTCATGATTTCCCAAAGCTTCTGATGTTGTACACAGTCAAATGCTTTTGAATAATCCATAAAACATAAGAACAGATTTACATTAAATTCTCTACACTTCTCTATTATTAAACGCATGTTGAATATATGATCTCTTGTTCCTCTTCCCTGTCTAAATCCAGCCTGAGCTACATTAATCTCTTCTTCCATTTTCTTATGCAGTCTTCTCATTATAATTTTTAGTAGAATTTTACTTGCATGACTGATCAGGGCAATAGTTCGATAGTTTGTACATAATTTCAGGTCATAATTTTATGATCTACACAAAACAAATGGAACATATTTTTTTTTAACAACAGTGGTTGACAAATATATAAAGGACAACTAGAATGTATATACAGTCATTTGACAGTGTTATCCCCAAGAAATTAAATATGGTACTTAATAAAGGATGTGGAAAATAACCTGTCAGTTACATTTACTTCCATGCTCATTTTCCAGTACATTTTTGTTTAGGCAGAGTTGACCTGTGAACCCTGGCATATTTTTAAAGTATGTATTGATGAAGATTCACCCATATGACCCTTGGATGCAGGTAAAAATGCTAGTCACTTCGTGATTGTAGTTCCCATTTTCCCATATTACTAACCTTACATTCTTTTCACATTTCAATGTTTCATCTCTGTATAATTTATTTTGCTCTGAAGCTTGGAGCACAACTAAAAAAGATGAAGCCTTTTTACATGTTTTTTTTTAAACAGAGTCTTATGATGAATCTTTGGACCCATCAAAGATGCAAACAGCAGGAAATGGAGAGTGAGAAGCAATAACAAAATTCATAATCTGTTTAAATCACCATTGATAACTGGCATCATGAGAGCTAATAGACTGAAATGGTTGGGGCATATTGAAAGAATGTCAGATGATAGAGAAGTGAAATCTGTATACACAAGGGAGATGAATGATCATAGACCTTGAGGCAGACCAAGAACACGATGTAAAGATAATATCCAGACAGACCTGCAAACACTTGGTGTCACCAATTGGAAAGAGAAAGCCAACCAGAGAGATGAATAGAGGTGGGTGATATTTACAGCAATGAACCTCAAGGGTTCAGAATGCTGAAGAAGAAGTATAATTTATTTTGCCTTGTTTATTCTAACATTTCATTCTAGTCGAGTTTCTAACTGAGATTATTACAATCAAATTTGCTTATCTAAATAAAAGTATTCTATTAATGGCTTCATGTTACATTTAAAAACAAAGCTCACATTAAAAATAGCACTACCAAACTCATTAGCCAGTGAAAAATAAATATGCCATAAGCAGTTTCTGCAACAGGCAGAAGATACTTTCCTCATTAATAACTTCAATTCTTCTATCTTGTATCCAGGGCTTTCTTCTGGAAATAAAGGTGCTAGTACTCACGTCAAAGTGTCTTTAAAAAGATGTCTAAAAACCGCTGAAAACAATTATGTCTAAAAAAGGTATTGTTTACCATGTGTACAGCTAGAAACAGTCCTGCTTGAATTCCCTGCTTGTGTGTCTCCGCTGACTTCTGCCAAGCCCTTCTATCTTTTTTTATTTCCTGCAGCTCTCTGCATTTCCTGCCCATAATATTCATGTCATTAACCATCTCCTTGTGTTTTTTTAAAAACATTGCCTTTTTCTATTTAATTCAATCTGTAGGGTCCAGAAATAGGACTGTCTAGTTATACAGTGCAAATCTGATAAGTATAAAACACATGGTTACCAAGAATGTCCTATCACAAATTCCTCTGATCCAGACAAGAGTTCAAGCAACAACCTAAAAAAAAAAATAAATAACTGCTGTGGATAAACAAACTGTTTTCATAAGAGAAATTTGCGACAACCCAGACCGCCCTAAGCAGCCTCATTGTGTAGGGTTTCCTCAATGTGTCCTCTCTAGTGCCAGCATCTTTTGCTCTCTTACTGATTTGCTGGAATTTATTTAGTTGTCTCCATAAGCTCTACACTGATTCTCTGGTATTATTTTGGTCCTTCTCTACCATGAATGTACCAGTTAATGCACGTCAGTGCAGGATCTGGCTGTTTGCCATTGATTTACTTTAATCACTTCAGATTGACTCTTTCAAATATTTCTCAGGAACTGATAACAAAGACAGCAATTAGAACTGCTTTTATAGTGATTTAAAAAACAGAATCCTGCCATTCAAACTTCCAGAAGCAAGCAGCGGGTACCCTGGGTGGAAGGCTACACTTGTCACAACATCACTGTGACCTCTCAGGGGGTCCAGATATGTGCCTGTACGAAGATCAAAAATATAAACCATTTGGTTTTCTGACCCAGAAGCCAAATAGTCTCCACAGGGACTGAAAGTGATCTGGCATGCATGTGCATTATTAAGGTGGCCTTGTAAAGCCTGCACATTTGTTCTGGTTCGCAGATCCCATAATTTAATTGGATCTGTTAGAGACGACGTTGCAATGACATTGTGTGCTTCTGTCGGTTGAGAGGCAAAGCAAGAGCCTTCATTTATAGCAATACTATGTGCTGGTCTAGAGTGGCATTCTATAAACGTATGAGCTAGAACCGACTTGTTCAAATCGTATACTTCTACGTTACGACCGGATGTTGCGCATATCACTAGGTGTGAATAGAATGCATTTACAGCTGCAGTAGCTGTGAAAACAGCGCTGACAGTTTGCCAGTTTTCTACAAGTTTGTAGCGACTGTAACACTGGTACTTTTTAATATCATCCTTATTTTGTGCAATGTGATATTTAAATAATGACAGATTAGCTCCATGTGTTAATAAAATGAATTTATCAACATAGAAAAACTGAGCATGCTTAATTTCTTTTGTGAAAGGTTTATTATCTGTTGAAGTCAAGGACTGTCTTCTAGAAGTGCTCAACTCTGAAGACTGATATTTTCTATATGACTGTTGAGTAGACAGCTTTCTCATCAATGGGGAGGATGTATTATTTGAATTTACTTCTTTCACAGTACCTCTCTGGTGAGTTAAAGATAACAATGGTTCACCACCTGTTTTATTCCATAATAAAGCTGTTTTGTCATTAGATGCTGTAAGTACATATGAGGTGCTGCTGCTCCAATATATTGAATTGACAATGTTATTGTGACCAAGAAATGTTGTTGAGATGTGCTTGCTGTATGCTGATTTCAATGTCAATGCACATTTATTGGATAAAGCACAGCCCAAGTTACTGCCATCATTTGAAAAACGAAGACACAAAACAGCACTCCCACCAGCATCTACTTGAAAGTTATCACAGCAGTCTATGGGTGGGCCTTTCTGTGTATCATAATCGGCTTTCAATACTTTAGCAAATGAACTTCGTCTTGGCTCTTGTTTAGTTCTTCGCTGATGATCCATGTTTAAAAACTTGCTTTGAGATGTATCTGGCTTAAACATGGCTGTTCTAGGAGCTTGCAAATAGCCTGAAGATGATACTTTTGCCTTGAAAGTGAGGGGCTGATTCATAACACTGGATAATTTCTTTTTCCCTGTTGCTACATCTCCTTTAGTAACTGGCTTTGATTCAATAGGAGGAAGCATTTCAGCAACTAAAGGGGATGAACTCAACACTGCAGATAATGGAATGATGGTAAGAGTGCTTTCCCCTGCAACAGAAATTGGTAAACTGTCTTCTGTCTTATCTAAATGTACATAATCTATTTGATCAGCAACTTCCAACTGAAGCACTTCTATTTTCCCTTGAAATATAGTTCCAACAACTACCAACATTTCAGTTGAGTTTGTCTGGCAAGAAGCTGCATAAGAAAGTGTCCCAATGTTTTTAATGCCACAAAATGAGTGACTTACTATTGGGCTGTGCAACTTTATTGCTTTTAAAATCTCAAAACTTCTTGAGTTAATCTGGAGGATAGCATTTGATGTAATAACACATATCAATGGTGGCTTTTCTAAAAGAATGTCACTTATACCAGAACTATTGTCATTACCTGTGTTTACCAATAAACAATCTTGAGCAAAATATACATATTCAACAGACAGCACACTTTCACTAATCTGTACAACAGCTGGATTCCCAGCACAGTTTCGGTCAGTATTCTTCTGTTGCCTGTTCATTTTTGTGTTTACAGCTGATCCCTCTGGCAACATACTTTCACTTGGAGACTTCTTTTCTATGTATTTTTTTAATGCTGAAGAAATATCTACACTTGAAAGTTGCCTGAAGTCGTTGCTACTGCCAAGATCGAATACCTTCAGAAAGCCATCTGCAGTTCCGATAGCAATTTGTGGGTTCGTCCAGTTCATGCTTACGCTGATCAATGGTGAGGATGATATTATTTTTGAATGAAACAGTAATGATGAATCCTGAATATCCCAGACACAGAAACTACGATCATCAGACAAGGACACTAAAGTAGCAGAGTAATGTGGGCAAAATGCTAATTTTGTTATCATTCCTCTGTGAGCTTCTAAAATAGTGACAGCGTCTTTGCTGCCTTCTTTCAAGAGAAGTATTTTGAAATCTACACCTACAGCAATAATGTCATTACTATTATTGATACTCAAAGCAGTTACGTCACCTGGATTTGAATGGCAAAGTTTTGATGAAATCTGACCATCACGTTCACTACATAAATCCCACATAAAAATCTTTTCTCTGCATGCAGACACTAAATAGGTAATACGATCACTGCTTAAAGTGATGGCACAAACTTCACTGGAATGGTTAGTTAATTCAATGGGCAGGCATTTTGTAATCTGTGATATCTTCCAAAGCCCTACTGTATTTTTGGTCAGTGGTAGGGCTATCCAGTGTCTACCAATGCAAGGATCCAAACGTCCTGGGTTAGTGCCAAAAGGAAGAGAACACAGATGTGTTACCGACATGTCTATTTCTGTGTTTGCTATTTTCACTGTGTTTGTTTTAACCAAGTGCCAATGCGATATTAGATGTTTTGTATCTATAGCTAGCAACAGTGCTAGTCAATACATTTTGTAGTTAGTAGCAGCAAAAGCACAGTCTTGTGTTGTCTTATTATCAGTAGTAGTACTATTTCTAAACAGTCACTGCCTTGTTGGCCATACGTTGGGATACACTTGATTCAACCAATGGTTATTCAGCAGGACACTGTCTTCATTTGGAAGTGGCAGGTTTGAACCCAATTTTAGTGTTTTAAAACCATTTTTTTTCACCGTTTGTTTTGTTCAATGTACTCTCTCAATTTTATTTTTTTCTTCCCAGTTGTCTGCAAGCATTGATCGGTACATGTGAATTTTTCAGTCCAATTTAGCTCTATAGTTTCTTGGAGTACTGGACAATTTGAATTTCAAAATGGCCTCGGCATCTGGCTCTGCTTGTCAAGGGTTCGTTCTGTGTTTACAAGTTCAAGTACAGTTGAATCTATTAATTTTGACGGCACTGATAAATATTCTGTCCGAAAATATATATTAAAAATAAAACGTGGCAAAGCGGACTACTATAGACCCCACAGGGAAGAAAAAAAAGACGCACGTTAAGTTACAAAAACCAATGTAATAAAGAAAGAAGCACCAAATGAAAACCAGCCGATGAATGCAGCGTCTTACGTTACCAAGCACGCTAACTACAATACAAGAATCACCTCCCCTTTTAACTATTCATACGGTAAAATATTGTGCTTTTAAAAAAAAAATGGGTATTTCTGCTTCTTCACTTTCACCAGCTGTAAACTCGGAAAGTTCAGATTGTTCGTCCACCACTGGATTTAAGTCTTGCTCCAGAACCTAAATGATGCGTGCACATCTGTTTTACAAAGAGAGCTTATAAATATACAGATTGTTAGTTCATTGCCTCTCATGCAGATGTACTTCGAGTTTAAAGGAAGCCCATAATTTGTAGTCTCTTACGACATGCTTGTTGGGGAGACAGAAGTTACATTTTTGTTTACCCCACAATGAGGCACTAGAACCCAGACAGGGAATCAATTTTTACGAATTTCTACTTATATTGTGAATGTTGGTTGGGGGATAAACTTAGCTATTGATGACACTGTTTTAATATGCTAATTGACTACAAACGTAATAAAAAGATTGCCGCTCTGGGAACGTTTTCCGCTCCAAACACATCATGATTAGCCGTTTATTCAGGGTTCGTGACCTTTCACACTCACTAATCTAAGTTACAGGAATGGGACGTTGCTTTGTGTTCGACTTTCTGAGCAGTGTATATTGTGTGTCGTGTACTGGTTGGTGCGAAAGGCCGTTGAGATTGCGTATATTATAGCTTTGCCGGACCACGGCCATCTTTAGATGTAAATAGATACAGCTGGACGTGGCCGGACTTTTAGTAGATCATGAATATACTTCAGCTGTGAGCGTTGAGGAGCGATAAGGCGAGCAACTTTGCTTTTCTGCAGCAAGTTGGCTTTTTAGGCTCCGACGCAAAATTTTGATAATTCTGAAACCACGGGATGTAGGTTGCATTCTCTCATAGACCGGAGGCTGTGAGGTAGGTTGTTGGGGTTGGGCCAGTTCTACATGGGGGTAACTAAAAGCAGACACGTCATGTAATACAGAACACAGGATATAGCGGGTAATAGCGTTGAAAAAAACACAACGCGACTCCCCTGTAGCTCAGATTAGCACGTGTGAAAGGTCACGAAACACGAATGAAAGGTCAATCACGGCGTGTTTGGGGCGAAAAACGTTCGAAGAGCAAAGACTGCAAATGACAAATCGGAATGAAGGAATAGACTGCTGACTGTTGTGTGACGTATACACAAATGATTTACCCTATGATCGATTCATATGATACAAGTTAACTAGGGATAGTTGGCCTAAAAATAGCTTTTTCATTCAGTAAAAAAAAACCTGTATCTGCAAGCCTTTGAAGACAAGTGCACTAGAAGCAAAAAGAGAGGGGATCTCTTGTATAGGTGGAAAAAGGGAAGAAGGTAACTACAAGGATAATATGGAAATCTACTCCTTGAAATCTCCTCGACTCCGAACCTACAAGAGCTTTAAACAATGTCACGTGGTGAGTGGAAGCCAACATCGACCCATGCCATGCTATAGTAACAAGAAGAAATATGTGTAAAGTCTAGATCAGCCAAATAAAATAAAAAATAAAAAAACTGAACTAGGCAAACTAACTACAAGTCCTAAGCTGAAGGAAAACAAATAGAACTATGATTACTACATTGAACAGCGGTTTATTTTACTTGGCATCACATCAGCGTGGTCCAAAAATAACGACATTAATAACAACAACATGCTCGACCAGAATCTAAAACATGAATCATCAAACTTAACCAAATGAACGTACTACCGCCTGCGAAAACAGCCTGACTACGGCCTCTTCCCGAGGTCGCCATACATGCTGACTGGCCCATTGTGCAAAGCGCAACAGCTAGATATGTCTACCCAGGGAGCGTCCGGAAGTCAAATAGATCGCTGAAAACTGACTGACTTTCTACCCCACCAGGACACCACACAAGCGTTAAACACCCGATGACACAGAGTGCCACCATGTGGATGAGGATCACCGTGGAGAGGTCCCAGAAACCGCGTTCAGACAATTGGCCATATTTATGGCCTGCCTATATTGCGGCCCCTGGCAAAAGCCAGGGTGGGGCTTCCAATAACAAAAAATTACGTCCTAAAAGGGACGTAATGATTATTTGATCGCTGAAAATGGAAACTGGAGGGTAGCAAGGATTGGTATGTACAGGTCTCACCTAAATGTGGGAAATGCCTGCGCGTAATTTATAGCCTCTGCCAGTCAAGTCAACCGTACCTACACGTGGTGCTACCTGTTGTAACAGACACGGCTCTGGCGGATAGCGAGTCTCCATCGCTAACAAAATGGACCCCCGAGCCTGAAGGGGTAAAATACCAGGCTATGGCTGGGGTAAGCCAGACAGAAACCCTCAGTGAAGTGAACCCCCCCCCCTCCCCCCACCGGTGAGGTGCTGCCGACGCTGAGCCCACAGGCGCGTGGACATGTCCCGATCCTCACTAAGGTCACACCCATGGAGCCCACCCTGGATAATCAAAGGTGGAGAAGGGAAACTCCAACAACCTCTGATTTCTGGCAGGCAGTGTTTGGACGAACCAGGACACGAATAGGAAGACTCCGTAACTTCCCCCACCGAATATGTTTGCCTGGATTAGAGACTTCTTTTACAGACACTGTGCGAGAGTCAGACTGGAAGATCACAAGAGTAAGCTGGTCAGGTTACAAGAAGGTGTCCCCCAGGGAGGTGTTATATCTTCTACCCTGTTTATTCTTTTCATCAATGACCTCCCAAAACAGTTCATGACTCACATTCACAAGGCGCTACACGCAGATGACCTGGCCATATGGACTCAAGCTGAACATATAGTAACAACTAAAACAAGAATGCAGGAAGCTATAAATACAGTTAAGAAATGGACAGACCAAAACCGTCTCAACTTTATTCGCTTTTTCCACAAAGCCAGAACAAGTTGATCTGTACCTAGAAGGCAACATCCTTCCAAAAGAGGATAATCCCACATATTTGGGAGTAAAATTTGACAAAAGGCTAACGTGGGGCTCCCACATTGAAGACACCCAAAAGAAAGCTATCCTGAGGCTCAGACTTATGAAGAAACTGGGGTGCAGATGTCAACACTGTACGACAAGTATACACAGGATACGTACGACCAAAACTGGAGTATGGCATGGGAGCATACTCCACTGCAGCTAAATCAAACCTACACAAACTGGATAAAATACAGAAGACTGGTCTCAGAATCATCACTGAAGGTATGAGAAGCACACAAATTAATGAACTGGAGGCGACCTGTGGCCTTGAGAGCTTAAGCCTTCGAAGGGAAGAAAAGGTGCTTACCCTAAAGAAAAATTTAAACGCATGAACAACAACCCTATGCACAGAATAGCAAATAACTTAACCAAAAACCAACTGAAAAGACAAAGCTTTCACCATCTATCAAAATTATACTACACAAAAAACAGTGACATTCTTTCTAAAGATCCTTCAACATGGGAAATGATCCAGGCATACAGCATAGCCCAACAGCCTAAATATACAGTCACAACAACAATTCCAGGCATAGACAGAAAGGCTGAAGAGTGTGACCTAGTACTGCGTGCAAAGACCCTTGAACATGTCTACAACTGTTATCCAAAACCCGAATGGACACACGTTTACACCGATGGATCATTGGAGGTAGCAGACAAAAATGGAGGAGCTGGATCGGTCATCATGCTGCAAGATGGGACCACAGTGGGGAGGGGAGGCTCAGCCCAAGTTGCTCCACAATTGCTGGTATGGAAAGGGGGGGGGGGGTATGGTAAGTTCTCTTTTACAATTTGTGTTCATACATATCATATTATTTTTAAAATATTATTATTTATACTTATTTGTTATTAGGCACATTATTATTTGTATTGACTAAAATAACGCTTCTTTGTTTTCATTGCCCGTGTAGCCAGCTGAAATTGTATATCAGAGACTATTCTTATATAAGAAGAATCACATGAATATAATAATAATACTAGGAGACATGGGCGGAGATTGCATTGGGATGCACGTGGAAGAGAATTTAAAAAAAAAAGTGGTAGGGAACTGAGTTGGTTGATAACAACAATCACTTAGTGGTTTAAAAAAAAAGTAGTCGTTATTACTTATTAGTGTTCCCTGTAATAAATACGCAAACAGCACCCTATCCCTTTTCGTCCTCGCTTACGTAAAGTAATTTCGATGTTAAAAGACCCGATAGTGTTTGACTCTTATGATTTAATTATCAAGTGTATCGATTATTACAGTCAAGCCTGAAAATGCACACGTCTGTCCCGGATCTACAAACAAATACACTATAAGATTAAACTTTCAAAAAATACTAGGCTATATATGTAAAGCAGGTCAATTCAACTAAGTTTACCCACAGGCCGAAGTTTTGGTAAAGGGGATTGTCATGGTCGAGAGGACCGAGCTCCAGCATATATAGTCATTATTACAAGTCAACTGCAAACTGCAAGGAAAAAAACAGATTATGGCACAAGGTGTCTGTCACAGACCTACAATCTTCATTCGGGGTGGAAAGTATGAAACGGTTGACAGTTTCACATATCTGGGATTCTTGGTTAACAACAAACTATCCCTGGATCAAGAAATCAACATCAGGATGGGGAAGGCAGCAACGACAATGAGCAGATAAATAAGAGAGTTTGGGCGAACAGGAAGCTCACAGTTAAAACAAA
>CAJHNH020002820.1:0-17500 GCA_905116865.2 Candidula unifasciata
TCCCCACAAACATCACCACAGTATCATTGCTAGCATTACTACAATACCATCACCAACATCACCACAGTATCCCCACAAACATCACCACAGTATCATTGCTAGCATTACTACAGTACCATCACCAACATCACCACAATACTCTCACCAACATTTTACAGATATTGACTTATCTGTCCACAGAAGCAGACGCCAACTTGCGGGACTATAGTGGCAAGAAAGCTAAGCAGTACCTGAAGAACTCCAGAACACAACGTAAGAGAATCCTCAGTTTGCATAACGCCTCATTGCCTGGTACTACTGTAGCATAGCTGGCTATAAGATGTTTCAACTTGTCTGCTTGTTTTGCAGCAATATTTGTCTTTTGTAATGCAAAACTCTCATGTCAGAGCCTGCAATCTCTGTGTAGTCACTAATGTAGATTTAGATGCTGCTCAAAGATGTATTGTAGTGTAGTTTGCACTATATTTTATCACTTGATGTGTGCTTTTGTGTGTAGCTTCAGGTTATGGTTTTTTCTCTAGTGTTATCTGCAGCCCTGTATTGGCTCGCAGGCACTAGTACCAGAGAAACTATAATTTTTGATTTGCCATCGGTGAAGTAGATTAGGAAATAAGGTATACATTTGTGTCTTTCAGCAGTGCAGCAGACTTGCTGAAAATTGCATGGATGCATTGTGATCAAGTAGTACAAGTAAACAACAAATTTTCACTGCCTATGCCACATTGTACATCTAATGCTAGACATATTTATAAAGGCCAGATAGCACTGAATGAGTAATGTGGTTTTTTGTTTTTGTTTTTTTAAGTATCCAGAAGCCATGAGTTGTTAACCCTTAGGCTCTGTATTATGGATATCGCAACCTTCGGCCTTGATTCCATGATAAATACCATAAATCTGGGAGAAATGTGGCTTTTTTTCCTACCCTCGGGCGTGAACCTGGACCACAAGGAGTCCGTCACCCGGTCACCCCGCAATCCGGTTTAGCCAACTACTCTAGCGAGCCGGGCGAGTGATATGGTCAACATTGACTTCCCAGGGCTTTACCTGCTAACCAGGTTAGACTGGATTCACATGGGAGCTAGAGTCTGTTTAAAGACAAATCGGCTCTCCTCCGAACGATAGGTCTGAACGATCATGTCTAAAAATATACCCTAACAGGGCCTTTGTCATATGTAAATTGCAGACTCTTTTACGGCGAGTACACCACTGCAAAAGTAGGATTACTTTCGGGCGATAATTTTGCAAAATGAAAAAGTTATCACGCAATTATCATCATGGCGGGCAGACCATCAGCTCCGACACTGGGTTCTAGGTTTAACCTTTCCCTTGGGTCCTAGGTTTAACCTTTCCCTTGGGTCCTAGGTTTAACCTCTCCCCTGGGTTCTAGGTTTAACCTTTCCCTTGGTTCCTAGGTTTAACCTTTCCCTTGGTTCCTAGGTTTAACCTTTCCCTTGGTTCCTAGGTTTAACCTTTCCCTTGGTTCCTAGGTTTAACCTTTCCCTTGGGTCCTAGGTTTAACCTTTCCCTTGGGTCCTAGGTTTAACCTTTCCCTTGGTTCCTAGGTTTAACCTTTCCCTTGGTTCCTAGGTTTAACCTTTCCCTTGGTTCCTAGGTTTAACCTTTCCCTTGGTTCCTAGGTTTAACCTTTCCCTTGGGTCCTAGGTTTAACCTTTCCCTTGGGTCCTAGGTTTAAACTCTCCCCTGGGCCTAAGGTTTAACCTTTCCCTTGGTTCTAGGTTTAACCTTTCCCTGGGTCCTAAGTTTAACCTCTCCCCTGGGTTCTAGGTTTAACCTTTCCCTTGGGTCCTAGGTTTAACCTCTCCCCTGGGTTCTAGGTTTAACCTTTCCCTGGGTCCTAAGTTTAACCTCTCCCCTGGGTTCTAGGTTTAACCTTTCCCTTGGGTCCTAGGTTTAACCTCTCCCCTGGGTTCTAGGTTTAACCTTTCCCTTGGGTCCTAGGTTTAACCTTTCCCTTGGGTCCTAGGTTTAACCTTTCCCTTGGGTCCTAGGTTTAACCTTTCCCTTGGGTCCTAGGTTTAACCTTTCCCTTGGTTCTAGGTTTAACCTTTCCCTTGGGTCCTAGGTTTAACGTCTCCCCTGGGTCCTAAGTTTAACCTTTCCCCTTGGTTCTAGGTTTAACCTTTCCCTGGGTCCTAAGTTTAACCTCTCCCCTGGGTTCTAGGTTTAACGTCTCCCTTGGGTCCTAGGGTTAGGGTTGGGGCAACGAGTATCACAATTAGAACACCGCCACCAGAATCTGTCGCTACAGTCCAGTCGTTACAAAACAATTAACAGGTTATGCATGCAAATGACACGGGCGCAACGTTACAAAAGCAGGACTAGTCACGCGATATGCCGCCCGCCACTGGTGTATTTGCCAAATAGACATCCAAATTTTAATTTTTAACACCACTGAGGCCCTGTTAGGGTATATTTTTGGACGAGGTGGTTCATTCGGAGGAGAGTCGAAAAATTTTCCCGAACCCAAGACCTTTGAGCCGGCAGGTGACCATCTAGCCACTATGATACCATGTCTCCCAGTTGTTTAATATTTGTGTTTGTTATTCGGCACGTTCCAGATCCATACAGCAGTCAGTACTGGTTTGATATTAGATAAATGTTTCAAGAGAGATCTGTCATCTCTCAGCGCCATGGTGGTGCCCTGGTCTCCACATTCACATTCCTGTCCAGCAGAGAACCATTTCTGTATTGAACAGGGCTCCCAGGCTGAACTACATCAAAAATAGATACCAGAAACAGATATGGGAAGTAAAGGCAGCTGGGGTTATATTGAAACATCAGCCATCAAGTGCTGTTTGGTCTGTATAGATATGGGCCACTACTCACCATAGACTAACTGTGGTGTGGATGTGACTAGCTGTGGTGTGGATGTGACTAACTGTGGTGTGGATGTGACTAACTATGGTGTGGATGTGACTAACTGTGGTGTGGATGTGACTAACTGTGGTTTGGATATGACAGTCTTACTTCCTGTACAGGTCAGTCTTAAAAGTAATATCGTGGGCATCACAATTGCCATCTTTACTTCTCAGAATATTCCCTAATACCCATTATACTATTATTTCTAAAACCCATGCCTCATTAAGAAATTAAACACCTAACTACCATTATGATCATGATCCCCACCTGTACTTTTTGCCTTGACTGATTATAGTTAAATATGGAAATTGTAACTTGTTACAAATGTAACTCATATAATATCAGATCAATTGATGGGTGTAATTCAGAGCTATTTAACTGGCAGCCCACAGGTCAAATCTGGTCCGGGGATGCCTTAAAAGAGGCCTAAGGATCATTGCATGTTTGATTGAGTCAATGATCTTTAAATGTTGGGGCTTGAGCCTCTGGCTCATGGTGATTCCCATTAGCAACATGTTGTGTCCTGAATGAACTTAGTTGAATAGTCCTGGTGTAGTGGATCTCCAGAAATGTCTGTCTCACACAGACATGGACAATCTCTACATTCCATCATGTGTGATTTCTTGTCACTTCTTGTCTTACTCTGACATGGACAATCTCTACATCCCATCATGTGTGATTTCTTGTCACTCCTTGTCTTCCTCTGACATGGACAATCTCTACATCCCATCATGTGTGATTTCTTGTCACTCCTTGTCTTCCTCTGACATGGACAATCTCTACATCCCATCATGTGTGATTTCTTGTCACTCCTTGTCTTCCTCTGACATGGAAAGTCTGACAATCTCTACATCCCATCATGTGTGATTTCTTGTCACTCCTTGTCTTCCTCTGACATGGAAAGTCTGACAATCCCTACATCCCATCATGTGTGATTTCTTGTCACTCCTTGTCTTCCTCTGACATGGACAATCTCTACATCCCATCATGTGTGATATCTTGTCACTCCTTGTCTTCCTCTGACATGGACAATCTCTACATCCCATCATGTGTGATTTCTTGTCACTCCTTGTCTTCCTCTGACATGGACAATCTCTACATTCCATCATGTGTGATTTCTTGTCACTCCTTGTCTTCCTCTCACATGGAAAGTCTGACAATCTCTACATCCCATCATGTGTGATTTCTTGTCACTCCTTGTCTTCCTCTGACATGGACAATCTCTACATCCCATCATGTGTGATATCTTGTCACTCCTTGTCTTCCTCTGACATAGAAAGTCTGACAATCTCTACATCCCATCATGTGTGATTTCTAGTCCCTCCTTGTCCTCCTCTGACATGGAAAGTCTGACAATCTCTACATCCCATCATGTGTGATTTCTAGTCCCTCCTTGTCCTCCTCTGACATGGAAAGTCTGACAATCTCTACATCCCATCATGTGTGATTTCTTGTCACTCCTTGTCTTCCTCTCCCATGGAAAGTCTGACAATCTCTACATCCCATCATGTGTGATTTCTTGTCACTCCTTGTCTTCCTCTGACATGGAAAGTCTGACAATCTCTACATCCCATCATGTGTGATTTCTTGTCACTCCTTGTCTTCCTCTGACATGCTTTCTTTCCATCTTTTCCTCCACAAGTTTTCCTCACAGTGTCATGTCTTTTTATGTGTCTAAAGCATATAATCTATTCAACTCTGATCTCAAATAGTAATTTACCTTTGATGTCTTGTTTTTTCAATGATATATTTTATTTGTCCCTATTTTAATTCACATTTTCACCACGAGAGGACAATGTTATACAATATATCATTCACTATTTGAAAACTGATATTAAGTTTTTGGTATTTTGTTTTTAAATTATTTTTAAATGCCCGTGTTTTATCTCACTTTAAATTTGCAAACTGAAAAAAATAAGTACTTCTTCTGCATTCATAATAAAAAGGACGGTTGACAAGTTTTTGTGTGGTTCACAGCTAGGCTGCAGTATCTGCACCTTTCTGCCCAGCAACATCCAATTTCAACCACTTCCTATTTAGACAATTTTTAAGAAAAGCTTCTTAAGGGGCTGGCCGGTCTATTATGTTTGCCCCCAAAATGGCGTCCATAACCCAGTGGGGAGACATCAGTACTAAATATGTAACAGAAAACTCTGACCCTGAGAGAGAACGAATGAACAAACGAATGAACAAACGAACGAACAAAATTTATTTTCAAGGAGTTACAAATTAGGCACGCAGGTCTGTCTTACATTTGTCCCTTCCGTGGGGGGGGGGGGGGGGGGGGGGTGGGGGGGGGGGGGGTGGGGGGGGGGGGGGGGGGGGGGGCATTTTTATTAAAAAGTTGCATCTTTTTGTAATTGATGTCAACGTTTAGCAAACAAAATATTTTTTCCTTATTTCACCTCCTGTTTTTTTTCCCTACTGTTTGGTGTCTACATCAGTTTTTTTTCCTACTGTTTTGTGTCTACATCAATTTTTTTTCCTACTGTTTGATGTCTACATCAGTTTTTTTTCCTACTGTTTGGTGTCTACATCAGTTTTTTTCCCTACTGTTTGATGTCTACATCAGTTTTTTTTCCTACTGTTTGGTGTCTACATCAGGTTTTTTTCCTACTGTTTTGTGTCTACATCAATTTTTTTTCCTACTGTTTGGTGTCTACATCAGTTTTTTTTCCTACTGTTTGGTGTCTACATCAGTTTTTTCCCTACTGTTTGATGTCTACATCAGTTTTTTTCCCTACTGTTTGATGTCTACATCAGTTTTTTTTCCTACTGTTTTGTGTCTACATCAGTTTTTTCCCTACTGTTTTGTGTCTACATCAATTTTTTTTCCTACTGTTTGGTGTCTACATCAGTTTTTTTTCCTACTGTTTTGTGTCTACATCAATTTTTTTTTCCTACTGTTTTGTGTCTACATCAATTTTTTTTCCTACTGTTTGGTGTCTACATCAGTTTTTTTTTTCTATTATTTTGTCTTTCACATCCAGAGAATATTCTTATCTTCCAATGTTTTTTGGAAACTTTGTATCTGAAAATTAGAAACACACAGATTTTTAGCTGAATGTACAGATACTTAGTAATGTATGCTGAATGTACAGATACTTAGTAATGAATGCTGAATGTTATTTCTGCAGGCATTGATCAAAATTGTCAGGGGAAGTACTTCATATATCTAAATATTTTGTTACCTTGTTTTATAAGTGCCAATCATCACTTACTTTAGAAAAATTACATGACAATTTTCTTGATCTTGTATGAAAAAAAAAAAAAAAAGCTGCCATCTTTGGACAGCATTTACTTAATTTAATAGTATTTTAATGTAGATGCTTGACTGCTTCTATCCTGCCATTTTGTTTTGTGTTTTTCATTGTTTGGAGTTATATTTTTACAATAAACAAAGTTTATTCAAGTAGTGTGCTCCAGAATTTCCTGAAATGCACCTATATATGTGTTTTTAGCAAAATGTTTATGATTGTACTAATATGATAACCATAGGGCTCAGTCTTTTTCTTGGCAGATACATAAAAGTAAAGGGATTCCTGTAACAATTAGTGAACACACATTTAAAGAAAACTGAGATTTGCAATAAAGACAGTACTAAACCTTCCATGATGAAAGCAGTATAAGAGCACAGACCTAATTCTAGATGATACATGATGATGATAATTTTGACTGAAGAAGAACAGTCATTGGGACATGTTGTGATCCCTTGAGAAGCAGCTAAACAACCTATGGTGGGTCACAAGTGCTACTATGGTGGGTCACAAGTGCTACTATGGTGGGTCACAAGTGCTACTATGGTGGGTCACAAGTGCCTGTATGGTGGGTCACAAGTGCCAGTATGGTGGGTCACAAGTGCCAGTATGGTGGGTCACAAGTGCCAGTATGGTGGGTCACAAGTGCCAGTATGGTGGGTCACAAGTGCCAGTATGGTGGGTCACAAGTGCCAGTATGGTGGGTCACAAGTGCCAGTATGGTGGGTCACAAGTGCCTGTATGGTGGGTCACAAGTGCCTGTATGGTGGGTCACAAGTGCCTGTATGGTGGGTCACAAGTGCCTGTATGGTGGGTCACAAGTGCCTGTATGGTGGGTCACAAGTGCCAGTAGGGTGGATCACAAGTGCCTGTATGGTGGGTCACAAGTGCCTGTATGGTGGACATTGAAGTTTCTTTGTGTGGGCTTTTCATCCCCCAGTGAAGCATAGGTATTCAACCTAGAGCAGCAGTGGGCACACTATGACCCACAAGCGAAAACTGGCCCACCAAACAGTTTTTAGTGGCTGCGCTTCTAGTGTAATATTACCTATATAATCTGACTGTTGAGCTTTTCAAATAGCAGAACACAAAGAAATATGTAGAAAGGAAAAATTCCAGATATCAACATCCAAAAAAAGTGATCACTTAAACAGTGATAACCAGAAACTGATATCACCAAATCTGTAATCCTGCTAGTGAAACACCCGCTGCGGACAAACACATTAGGAAACTGTCTGCAGACTGTAATAATATGACAAATGATCTTTGTCTATGAACAGACACATTTAGGAATATGTAGAAGAGCCTCAGTGGGTGAATGTGTCTGGCCAGATGTGTAGCGAGAGATTACAATCTTGAATCCTTCCCCCAACAAGAGACACAACAGCAGAGATTTTAGGCTGCACAAGAAAGCATTTATGCTAAAGGAAGATGCAGGCGGGTATAGATTGACAACTTTGTTTGTGGAATTAAAACAGAATTTTGGAATTGGATGATGAGTTTAGAGATGAACAAATTCAGCGTCTTTGACAGTTACTTATAGCTAGTCAAGTTGCTACAGTTAGAGTCAAGTACCTGTTTCCACATCATCAGGCATATAGGGCAGGACCTTTATGTTATAGACCAATAATTACTGGGTGAGTGATAAGGTCAACATCCCGCCAGCTGATTTAACTTACCAGGGCTTTAGGTGGTATCCATTTCAGGCTGGGTCGACCTGGGAGCCAAGGTTATCTTTGAACAAATTCTGGCTCAGTCGAGACCTTAACTCCTTGAATCCCAGGGGGTTTAGCATCACAGGCTCAGGGGGTAGTAAATAAAGTAATAAAATCAGCGCATCATGGGTTTATCGGGCTTCTAGGTATGAATGTATGATGCGTTCCTTGGGACTCAAAGAGTTAATCCATGGCTGTCAGGTCCGCAAGCGAGCATCTACCTGCTACACCAAGCAGCTGCCAGTCAACACAGTAGGCAAGCTAAAAAACTACTGGTCGAATGAAACACCATGATGGAAACAGTAAAACTCAGTGTTAGCTACCCATCCTAATATTTTGTATGGGTCAGTGGGTGTACATTGAATACATTTGCCAGGGCAGTGTCTGTTTTGCCTGCACTGTAAAATTTCCCAATATATATATATATATATATATATATATATATATATATATATATATATATATATAGAGAGAGAGAGAGAGAGAGAGAGAGAAAGAGAGAGAGAGAGAGAGCGAGAGCTTCTTAAAAACATAAATCATCATTTTAATCTCTAGTGCTAGACCTACATATTCTCTTTCACTAATGCTTTGTATTTGAGCGTTTAACCAACATCATCATCCTCAGTTGCCCTGCAAACTACCATGGGGGATTATATTCATCAACTAATGTTTTCTAGCATTGCCAACCTAATGTACTTTCTTTCTTCTTCTTCTTCTTTTGTCAAAATCTGCTTGTGCCGCTAGGCGTCGCAGTCTATCAGATGATCGGCAACCGAGCCAGGGCGCGCTCAGTCGCTTCATATGCCGTGATGTTATGAAGTCTCAAGTTGTCCGTGACTCCTTCAATCCATCTTCTTCTTGGTCTTCCCCTGCCTCTTGTTGTTTCGATTTTCATGTTGTATGCTCTTGATGCTGGCATCGTTGGTTCCATTCTCATTAGGTGACCAAACCATTTCATTTCTTTGCTTCTCAATAAATTTAACGATGGGTATGGTTCCAATAGTTCTTGTAATCACATCGTTTCTCACTCGATCTCTTCTGGTTTTATTCGCAGCCATTCTCAAACATCTCATTTCACAGGTGGTTAGTCTTCTCTCATGTTCTTTTGTTAATGTCCAAGTCTGACATTGATAACCTAATGTCGGTATAAAGATTGTATTTATAATTTGTCTTTTTATCTCAGCTGGGACAGCAGGGTGTTTTAAAATTGGGGCAAGCTGGTATGCAACATTGTTAACTTGTTGGATTCTTGCTTCAATCTCTCTGTCTATTTTACCATTGGATGTAAAGATACTTCCCAGGTATTTAAATTCTTGCACTTGTTTTAGGCTGTGATCTAGAATCTTTATGTCGATGGTCTGTTGCTCTCTACTTATGCTCATGACTTCTGTCTTTTCAGTATTGATCTTCATATGATGCTTGAGGCAACTGTCGTGTAGTAGGTTCATGTGGTCTTGCAGCTGTTTACTATCACTTTGAAATATGCATTGATGTACTTTCTTTGCTGCACATTATTAACCCTCTAGGTCATGGTTAAAGGATGCACAGATACCAGGTGAGCTGTTGTGATTTGGGCATGTGGTAGTGAGTTACATCAAAGTATAACTTCGTATTTATTGCCTCAGTGTTTTGCTAAGAACTGATACTACAATACTAGGGACATTTCCATAAGCGTTCCATCCTCATCTTCAGCAGCCAGTGAAGAATTTATGTTCTAAGGATGCCAATAGCAGATTGATTATATGTTCTCCTTGCGTCTTCTGAGTCTAGAGAGTGTGACCAGTTCCCCTAGCTGTGCTGCTTTCTTTCTAGACCACAGTGCAATGTTTGTCCACATGCAGCTTCTCATGCATACATTCACCACTCTTTGGTGCAGAACCAGCCAGACTATCTGCCTGTTCATTTCATGACACTCCTCTATCAGAAATTTACATAAAATATATAACTTCCTATGATAAGAAATATAAACAGGTGGTGCCCTCTGTGCTCTTTAAAATGTCACTGGCACTTTCGAACCTGATAATTGCATGCTATATTTGGCATTTTGAGCTCTGCAGTGCATTTTGGTGTGAGGCACTTCCTTCGAAATAGGAAAAGAAAAAGAAGGAGTGGTGGATGAGGAAGCGAATAAGTCAGAAATTAAAAGAGAAGAAGATAGCAAGCGAGACAGATAATAAGAAGAAATATTCTATTTGTTATTATTTGACGGTGCTCACCCAGTAATATTGTCTGTTGTTTCTGATTAAGATCTGTTTGAATAATTATTGCTCTGCTATTTTATTATTACCAATAATTTATTACATGATGGAAATAGCATTAGATACATTATTAGCACATATACTGCTTATTTGTTAATTCTTCTTTAGCTACTGAAGAAGGGGACGGAGCATGTACGGAAATGTGCGGTTATATCACTTCATGATTCATTTATTCATAACTGCTTATTCAGAAGACACAATCAGACAGGTTTGCATCCTGGAGAACATTAGGCGAGTAGAAGAGTGGGTCAAAGTGCCACCTGAACAGTCGGACTTGTGAAGAGTCATAATCACGCTGAGCCGGGAATGAAGAGACTGGCTAGCAGGTGCCACAGAGGTGGAAATTCAGCAATTAATTCAAGATTATGCTCGCTCAGAGGATTTGATCATTTACACAGACGGTTCAGTGTCAAGAGGCAAAAGAAGTGCTTGGGGCTTCTTAGCAAAAGTTAATGGTCGACGTTTGGTGTAGGAAAGCCTAGCATATGATACCACAATATCCAGCTTAAGAATGGAGGTGGAGGCGGTCACTGCAGCTTTCCGCTGGCTAGAGAACATGACACAGACACACATCGTATGCTTCGTGCAGAGTGGCATGCTTCGCTGCGAAGGACACAGGTGAGGAGTATTGTCTAGATTTTTTCACTGGGTCTCGCCGGTGTGTTGGAAAATGAACAGGCAGACAGACTGGCTGGCTCTGCACAACTTGGTGGAATACTGATACATGATAGGTCAGACGTGGTTAGTGCCTTGTGGGAGAGTGTGTACAATTCGGAGGAGCAGATGGATCACCACAGTCTGGTGAGATTGATGCAGTGGGAAGTGACGAGAGGTTCAGGCAGAAGCTCAGAGGAAAGGCAATACGGACGTTTAATCAGAGTGCTGCTGGCACCATTAGTATCGGAACTATTCGCTGGCTGCTGAAGATGGGGACGGAGCGCTTATGGGAATCCCCGAGTGCTGTGATGTCTGTTCTTGAATCAAATCAAATCAAATCAAATTATTCCTAACTGCTTACTAAAGCCAGGTTCTTGTTCAGTCGCTGGAAGTTGCAGGCTTCCTGTTTCCTCAAAGATGTGTTTCCTAATTGTGGGTTTTTAAAAAGGGGGAATCATCTCATACGTAGGGGATTGGGGGGGGGGGGGGGGGGGGGGTGGCATAGAAAGTTAAAAAATACATATACTTTTTTTTTTAGTTATTCCTGCCAATTTGCCCGCAGTCTAAGATCTCTCAAAGCTAGATAGCATTATTCATTAGAGATTGAACAATATCACTGTTTGTTGGCTTGCCATCCATGGCATAATTGTACTGTCCAGTTAGCCTGACCCTACGGCATAACAACTTTTAAAGATGTGTGTCCGCCTGGCAAAGAGCGGCTGGCCGAACAGGTAAGAACACCAGGCTGTCATGTGGGATACCCCTGTTCAAATCAAGGTTGTGGATTTGTTTCTGTCGGGGGCAAAAATAAGATCCTCACCTGCACAGGCTGTGGCGACAGCACTAGCCAAGCAGTTAGTCCTTAGGCACACACACACATACACACACACACACACACACACACCCTTTTCTGCTTACACAGCACAAGTGGTAGGTACAGGTAGTAATTAACGACAGTCCAACTAGCTCTACTATGCATGAATACCACAGTCGGTGTGGTATTTCTCTTTGTCTCCAGTGTATTGTTATATGAATTTACAAGTTGTATGTTTCCAGTGTATGTTTATATGATTCATACCCGCATAAGTTTGTATACACCGGTCTGTCAACTGTCCCCAGATCTGACACTATCGAGAAAACACGGAGCTGATCATGGTAAGTGCACAGTTCTGTAGACACACTGGTTGGTTATTTTCTGTAAGTAGAGGACCCTTTTCCACGCCTTTCAAGCGTATTGGGTATATAGGGCTAGACCTATATATATTTTATAGACCGAAGGGCACTATGTGGGTTATGCGGCCAGCAGCACGTCGGTCCCCTTTACTTCTCCTGACTGTACCTAGTATCCACTCAAGGCTGGGTCAACCTGGGCGACAATTTTTTTTTTTTTCCAGCCCCTGTCAGGAACCGAACTCACAACCTTCTGATCCGCAGCCAAACGTCTGTCGCGCGCCCACGTGGGTAAATACACTGATATAGTGAGGGTGTGGGTTTGAACCTTAACAATGCCCACCCACGTGAGAAACTGGACTATTATCTAAGCTATGTTGATCCTAGACAGTCCTGGATAGCCAAGAAAACAGCGAGTGGCTCGTTCCATGAAATGAAAGTTGCTGTACTTGTATCCACAGGAGAAGGAGAAGGGATAGATAGATATCTGGATAAACCCACTGTGATATAATCCAGGTGCTCAGTTAACCCCTGCGACTGGTCTCCTCTCCTGGCATTGCTTAAAAGCCCCCATCAAGTGATTTAAATATTTGTTAGCTGAAGTAAACTAATATGCACAAAGACACTTGAACCTAAGTACACAATTTACGCAACTATGTTTAAACAACATCAAAAAGATTTATTTAATAAATCTGACTAAAATAAAATGAACTTGTTTAGGCTAGTAGAGTTGAGATGCTGTGAATGATGAAATCATAAAGGTATTGGAAAGTAACAACCTTTGGACAGTTCTCGACTTGAGACCCTGTCTATTCTTTCCCAGTTTGTCGTCCTCACTGCTTTCTGCAGGTCGTTACACTCGACGGTCGGCAAATAATGGATGCCTACTAGTCCCTGCCCAATGTGGGAACTGGAGAATGAAGAAACAAGCGCATATTTGTAGTATCTGCTCTAGATGTACACTAAGCATGTATATTATACTAACATCAAGCATGTTTATTTAAATAAAACATTTCATCTCTCCCTCATGCTCACATTCACTCCTGTCCAATTTGGAAGGGCTTATGTCTCACATTCCAACTGTTACATCTTCTGCCTTCCTCTACACGTCCTGTAATGATAGTCAAGTCTTCTACGTCAGGTGCCATCTCTCGTACAGACTCAAAATGACAATCAGTCAGACAGAACCAGTTCTGGAATCTATGCTTGGAACAATCGACGCGCCCAGAATGCTAACAATAGTTCTGTGGGGCGAATCAATAACAAATCTCTTGGATTTACTCTCCGGGATCAATCTCCGCATTAGCCTCCCGAGAGTTAAACACATTTCAGTGTGTTAGCTGTATGTAATACAGATTCACATTAACCACACGTGAAAAGATTGCCAAAGTTATCTTCACGCTTGTGATTTCAAAAACATGATAGTTCATTAAATTTCAATGGCAACAACAACATTTAGGTTTTACAACATTGAAACACATGTGCACGAAAAAACATTCATGACACTATCAAATAGGATATAAAGCAATGTGACAGTGCCCTACGAGAATGAAGAAATGTCCGCCTAGGAGTACTACAAAGTGATGAAGACACACACTTGAGTAAAAAGACAGTTAGATTTCTATCACAAAATATAGATTTGAACCTAATTTCGATCTTACCTGGAAAAATGAAACCACGATGCCAAAAGTTCTGTCTCAAGCTTAGGCTAAGCCCCACAGATGGCATGTGCTGGACAGGATCTCATTTACCAGACCAAGAGTTCACCCCTTTATAACTTTTATTAAGCTCCTCCTACATTACGCCTAAAATCATTCTCATTCAAGGATATCCCAGCTCCTCCCCTGTGGGTAAGTTTATTCGCTGTCAGTCAGGGCTGTACAACACTTGTTTAAATTCCCACGCTAGGATCTCCTGGTCAATTCATCTGACCAGAGCAAATAGGACAGTCACACCTCCGGCCTACTTCACCTGCCATCACAATAAAATCAGACGGTGTCAATTCTTCTGTTAACACTTTCTGCTCACCATGTCAATAGTGACCGTCGGACCTGCCGTCGAGTTAGGTAACCTCAGGGGGAATTAAACACAATTAGTCTGAGTTAGCTGCTCCTAAAAGTCTGGCTAGGAGATAAAATATCTGACACCAACAGATGGTGTGCAAATCTCCAGTCAGTAAGTCTGCTTGGTCAGTCTTATCTCTGTACCTTAACACTTAACATCTGGGAAAAAGTTTTAGTGTTTGATATGACCAACGGTCCAGGAGAATTAAAGGTTTGATGTGGTCGTCTAACTTAGATTAAGGATGTATCCAAATCCCTATTTTCCTGTATACTTTCAAAATACAAAGAAATAAAAGTAGGTTGAGGAAAGACATTCAGGAGTCACCGAGCGTATTGTCACAACGTCTAGCCGCTGAACCACGGCGGCTCCAAGGTTATTTTCTGTGATCATCAGAAATGTTTTCACTACAGGAGAAGGCACTATCTTTCACATAACTTTGTCATCACGGTCCGATGGAAAGACTTGAGCTTTGTTGATTCTCTGCTTTATTTATGTTCATCGTGTCTTTATTACTCCCTACCCACATGCATGCAAGCTGACAGTTGTCTCTTCCCCAGGAAAGTGCCATCAGTGACAGTTAGTCCTAACCTTCTGTGACCGTCAGTGACAGTTAGTCTTAACCTACTGTGACAGTCAGTGACAGTTAGTCTTGACCTACTGTGACAGTCAGTGACAGTTAGTCTTAACCCACTGTGACCGTCAGTGACAGTTAGTCTTGACCTACTGTGACCGTCAGTGACAGTTAGTCTTAACCTACTGTGACCGTCAGTGACAGTTAGTCTTAACCCACTGTGACCGTCAGTGACAGTTAGTCTTAACCCACTGTGACCGTCAGGGACAGTTAGTCTTGACCTACTGTGACCGTCAGTGACAGTTAGTCTTAACCCACTGTGACCATCAGTGACAGTTAGTCTTAACCCACTGTGACCGTCAGTGACAGTTAGTCTTAACCCACTGTGACCGTCAGTGACAGTTAGTCTTGACCTACTGTGACCGTCAGTGACAGTTAGTCTTGACCTACTGTGGCTTAAACGTCACACAAGACAGGGAAGGGGTTGAGGAAATAAAGGAGAGTGGGGTGTGTATATTCAATAATAAAATTTTTTTAAATGGCACATGATACTCTCCTCCGCCTCCTCCACCTCTGTCTTTTTCTTCTTCTTCTTCTTCTTCTTCTTCTTCTTCTTCTTCTTCTTCTTCTTCTTCTTCTTCTTCTTCTTCTTCTTCTTCTTCTTCTTCTTCTTCTTCTTCTTCTTCTTCTTCTTCTTTTTGTCATCTTCATCTTCTTCTTTTTTTCTTCTTCTTCATTTTCTTCTTCTTTTTCTTCTTCTATTTCTTCTTTTCCCTCTTCTTCTCCTTCTTCTTCCTCTCTTTCTTCTTCTTCTTCTTCTTCTTCTTCTTCTTCTTCTTCTTCTTCTTCTTCTTCTTCTTCTTCTTCTTCTTCTTCTTCTTCTTCTTCTTCTTCTTCTTCTTCTTCTTCTTCTTCTCCTTCTTCTTCTTTTTGTCATCTTCATCTTCTTCTTTTTTTCTTCTTCTTCTTCTATTTCTTCTTCTTTTTTCTTCTTCTTCATTTTATTCTTCTTTTTCTTCTTTTCCTTTTTCTTCTCCTTCTCCTTCTTCTTCTTCTTCTTTCTTCTTCTTCTTCTTCTTCTTCTTCTTCTTCTTCTTCTTCTTCTTCTTCTTCGTCTTCTTCTTCTTTCTTCTTCTTCTTCTTTCTTCTTCTCTTCTTCTTCTTCTTCTTCTTCTTCTTCTTTTTCTTCTTCTTCTTCTTCTTCTTCTTCTTCTTCTTCTTCTTCTTCTTCTTCTTCTTCTTCTTCTTCTTCTTCTTCTTCTTCTTCTTCTTCTCTTCTTCTTCTTCGTCATCTTCTTCTTTTTCTTCTTCTTTTTTCTTCTTTATTTTCTTCTTCTTTTTCTTCTTTTTCTTCTTCTTCTTCTTCTTCTTCTTCTTCTTCTTCTTCTTCTTCTTCTTCTTCTTCTTCTTCTTCTTCTTCTTCTTCTTCATCTTCTTCTTTTTCTTCTTCTTTTTACTTCTTCTTTATTTTCTTCTTCTTCTTCTTCTTCTTCTTTTTCCCCGACGTCGAAGAAAGTCGCCAATTGGTCGACTCCTACGACGTGCTTGTTAGAGAGGCAAGGCATATTCTTGTTTTGGCCTATAATGGAACCCCGGAACCCACTATGGGACCTCAGAACCCACATGGAGTAAATGAGTATCTGGCAGGGGATGTATCTAGCCATCGCGTTACTGTAGGTTCCATTGTGTTTGATGTAAATAATCATCTTATACTCATCGACCATAGTTAGTATTCTGAGTCAGTAAGCACGATTTGTGTCTCCCAGCGAGCTCTCCGTTAATTTACCGTTATATGTGCGGCCTGGCTGATACCCATGTGTGCTAGTCTAAGCTTAAACAAAACCTCACACTGTATAACGTAAAGACAGTAATTCACACATGCAGTAAAGACAGTAATTCACACGTGCGGTAAAGACAGTAATTCACACATGCAGTAAAGACAGTAATTCACACGTGCGGTAAAGACAGTAATTCACACATGCCGTAAAGACAGTAATTCACACGTGCGGTAAAGACAGCGAATCATACATGCAACAAACACAGTAATTCATGCCTGCAATAAACACAGTAATTCGCGCAGAAGGGGAAAAAAGGAGGAAGAGGGGAGTATGAAGGAGGAGGAGAAGAAGAAGAGGAAGAAGAAGAAGAAGAAGAAGGAGAAAGAAGAAGTCATAGGTGTACCAGATCAACCGAACCAACAACTCGTAAAGGAAAATATCCTGAGAAGTAAAGACGGCCGGTGTTGTTATCGACCACTTTAACGACCATTGAATGCTGAGTGGGCATAAGACAAACGGGAGGGGAGGGATGTTGTCGGGGTCGACAGGTGAATAAACAAGGGAAGACAAGGACAGCTGCAAGAGTGGCACAGAAAAGGATGATGTTTCGATAATTGGGTGATTGTCTATGCTGCGCTGAAATATAATAGCGAAGAGAACCTTGAGAAGAATGGCTACTCTAGGAGGTCCGCAATTAGGCTTATAATCAAGTCACTGACTCAAACCCGTAGGGTGATGTGGACCAAGGTTGGTTGCACCCTGTAGCGAGAGCTTTATTGACTGCGCTTTTCAAAGTCAAAATGGAAGCTTATGAATCTGAGTATATCGATGAAAGTCAGCTGATTTCACTGTACCTGTCGAAACGAAAATTAATGCCCGTCAATTCTGGAGCATGTTTTAATAAAACCGACAGCGGCTACCAAGCCATGCAAGATGCTGCAACACAAACTGACGATCTTGAAATTATTCGTCAGCATGGGCAGTGCGGTGATGCCCCAGCTCTTCAACCAGCAGACGAGAAAAAAGATGATGAATCACCATTAGAAACATCTTCATCTATTGAGCCAGCCGTCGAGCCGGCTCTAGATATCGTCTTGAAAGATACAGACACATCTGACGTTGCTGAAGAAGAGACTGCAAGCCCAGCTCT